>CAUYON010051156.1:0-34245 GCA_963573935.1 Arctocebus calabarensis | reverse complement strand
TCTGGGAGAGACACCTCCCCAACTCTGAGGATGGTCATAGGCAACAGTGAAAAATAATCATGAGGCAGAATCAACAGAAAAACTCTGGCAATATGAATAAATAGAATAGATCAACTCCCCCAAGGAATGACAAGGTAGATACAGCACAAGATCCCTTGCATAAGCAAATGGCTGAGATGTCAGAAATCGAATTCAGAGTCTGGATAGCAAATAAGATCAGCGTAATGGAGGAAAAGATGGAATTAGAATTTAGGGCAGTAATCCAAAAGATGACCCAAAAGATGTCTCAAGAATTCAACAAATTCAAAGACAAAATGACCAAAGATTTTGACACATTGGGACAAGAAGGTGCAGCCCTCAAAGATCTGAGAAATACAGTGGAATCCCTCAGTAACACAATGCAGCAAGCAGAAGAAAGGATTTCTGACAAGGAAGACAAAGCATTCACACACTCACAAACTTCCAAAGAAGAAGAGAAATAGAAGGAAAAATGGATCATTGTCTCAGACAGCTCTGGGATAACTCAAAGAACACCAATATTTGCCTTATAGAAATACCTGATAATGATGAAGTGGCGTCACAAGGCACAGAGTCTCTTCTTTATGAGATAATGAAAGAGAACTTTCCAGACATGCCAAGAGATTCTGAAATTCAGATAGCTGACAGTTTCAGAACCCCAGCCCGACCCAACCCAAATAAGACATCCCCCAGGCACACTATAATTAACTTCACTAAAGTTAATATGAAGGAGAAAATTCTGAAAGCAGCCAGACGTAAGAAATCCATTACCTACAAGGGGAAGAATATTAGAATAACTGCAGATATCTCTGATCAAACCTTTCAAGCTAGGAGAGAATGGTCATCAACTTTTAATTTCCCAAAACAAAAGAACCTTCAACCCAGAATCCTGTACCCAGATAAACTGAGTTTCATTTATGATGGAGAAATTACGTACTTTAATGACATCCACATGTTGAAGAAATTTGCTATAACTAAACCAGCTTTCCAGGATATTCTACCCTCCAAAATGACCAGCGCAAACCTTCACCACAAAAGTAAACTCACCCAGAAACTTATTATCAAATTTCATCTTCCACAGTGAAGAAAGGATTAAATATGTCCTCTGGACTTTTCTAAAGATTTATCATTGTTTTCAATTATTTTGAATGGTTTAAATTGTCCTCTAAAGAGGCACCGGTTGGCTGATTGGATACAAAAAACTCAGGCCAGATATCTGCTGCATACAAGAATCTCATCTTACCTTAAAAGATAAATTTAGACTCAAGGTGAAGGGATGGTCATCTATATTCCAGGCAAATGGAAAACAGAAAAAAGCAGTCATTGCAATCTTATTTGCAGGTACAATAGGCTTTAAAGCAACCAAAGTAAGGAAGGATAAAGATGGACATTTCATATTTGTTAAAGGAAATACTCAATATGATGAGATTTCAATTATTAATATTCATGCACTCAACCAGAATGTACCTCAATTTATAAGAAAAACTCTAATAACATGAGTAACCTGAGTTCCTCCAGCTCCATGGGAGTTGGAGATTTTAATACTCCTTTAGCAATGTTGGATAGCTCCTCCAGTAAGAAGCTAAGTAAAGAAATTTTAGATTTTAACTTAACCATTCAACAACTGGATTTAACAGACATCTACAGAGCATTTCATCCTAATAAAATTGAATATGCATTTTTCTCATCAGCCAATGGAACATATTCCAAAATTGATCACATCTTAGGTCACATCTAACCTCAACAAATTTAAAAGAATAGAAATTATTCCTTGCATCTTCTCGGACCACCATGGAATAAAAGTTGAACTCAAAAACAACAGGAATCTGCATACTCATACAAAAACATGGAAGTTAAATAACCTTATGCTGAAGGATAGATGGGTCATAGATGAGATTAAGAAGGAAATTACCAAAGTTTTAGAACAAAATGACAATGAAGACATGAATTACCAGATCCTCTGGGATACTGCAAAGACAGTCCTAAGAGGGAAATTTATAGCACTGCAAGCCTTCCTCAAGAAAACGGAGAGAGAGGAAGTTAACAACTTAATGGGACATCTTAAGCAACCAGAGAAGGAAGAATATTCCAACCCAAACCGAGCAGGAGAAAAGAAATAACCAAAATCAGGGCAGAATTAAATGAAATTGAAAGTAAAAGAATTATACAACAGATCAATAAATCAAAAAGTTGATTTTTTGAAAAGGTCAATAAAATAGATAAAGCTTTGGCTAACCTAGCCAAAAAAAACACAGTAAAATCTCTAATTTCATCAATCAGAAATGGTAAAGACAAAATAACAACAGATCCCTCAGAAATTCAAAAAATCCTTAACAAATATTATAAGAAACTTATTCTCAGAAATATGAAAATCTGAAGGAAATTGACCAATACTTGGAAGCACGTTTCCTACCAAAACTTAGCCAGAATGTATTGGAAACATTGAACAGGCCTATATCAACTTCTGAAATAGCATCAACTATAAACAATCTCCCTAAAAAGAAAAGCCTGGGACGAGATGGCTTCACGTCAGAATTCTATCAAACCTTTAAAGAAGAAGTAGCAACTGTATTACTAAACTTCTTCCAAAATATAGAAAAAAAAGGAATACTAACCAACACATTCTTATGAAGCAAACATCACTTTGATCCCTAAACCACAGAGAGACCCAATAAAAAAAGAAAACTATAGACCATTATCACTAATGAATATTGATGCAAAAATATTTAACAAGATACTAACAAACAGAATCCAACAACACATCAAACAAACAATACACCATGACCAGATGGGCTTTATCCTAAGGTCTCAAGGCTGGTTCAATATCAATATACTTAAATCTATAAATGTAAACCAGCACATAAACAAATTAAAAAAAGAAAGACCATATGATTCTCTCAATTGATGCAGAAAAAGCTTTTGACAATATCCAGCATCCCTTCATGATTAGACACTTAAAAAAACTGGTATAGGCTCTGCGCCTGTAGCTTAATGGGCTAAAGCACCAGCCATGTACAGCTGAACTGGCGGGTTTGAATCTAGCCAAGGCCCACCAAACAACAATGACGGCTGCAACCAAAAATGGCTGGGCGTTGTGGTGGGCACCAGTTGTCCCAGCTACTTGGGAGGCGGAGGCAGGAGACTCGCTTGAGCCCAGGAATTGGAGGTTGCTGTGAGCTGTGATGCCAGAGCACTCTATCCAGGGTGACAGCTTGAGGCTCTGTCTCAAAAAAAAAAAAAAAATTGGTATAGAAGGGACATTTCTTAACCTGATAGAGACCATCTATAGCAAACTCACAGCCAATATCATATTGAATGGAGTTCAATTGAAACCATTTCCACTTTGAGCATTAATCAGGCAAGGTTGCCCATTGTCTCCATTACTCTTCAACATCATAATAGGAAGTTTTAGCCATTGCAATCAGGGAAGAAAAGGCGATCAAGGGTATCCCCATAGGGTCAGAAGAGATCAAACTTTCACTCTTCACAGATGATATGATTGTATATCTGGAAAACACCAGGGATTCTACTACAAAACTTTTAGAAGTGATCAAGGAGTACAGTAATGTCTCAGGCTACAAAATCAACACCCATAAACCTGTAGCCTTTATATATACCAACAATAGCCAAACTGAAAAAATAGTCAAGGACTCTATTCTATTCACAGTAGTGCCAAAGAAGATGAAATATTTGGGAGGTTACCTAACAAAGGATGTAAAGTACCCTATAAAGAAAACTATGAAACCTTAAGAAAAGAAATAGCTGAAAATGTTAACAAATGGAAAAACATACCATGCTCATGGCTGGGAAGAATCAACATTGTTAAGATGTCTATACTACCCAAAGCAATATATAATTATAATGCAATTCCTATCAAAGCTCCATTGTCATATTTTAAAGATCTCAAAAAAATAATACTTCATTTTTTATGGAATCAGAAAAAACCTCGAATAGCCAAGACATTACTCAGAAATAAAAACAAAGCAGGAGGAATCACACTACCAGACCTGAGACTCTACTATAAATCGATAGTAGCATGGTACTGGCACAAAAACAGAGAGGTAGATGTTTGGAACAGAATAGAGAACCGAGAGATGAATCCAGCTACTTACCGTTACTTAACCTTTGACAAGCCAATTAAAAACATTCAGTGAGGAAAAGACTCCCTATTTAACAAATGGTGCTGGGTGAACTGGCTGGCGACCAGTAAAAGACTAAAACTGGTTCCACATCTCTCACCATTAACTAAGGTAGACTCTCACTGGATTAAAGATTTAAACTTAAGACATGAAACTATCAAAATATTAGAAGAAAGTGCAGGGGAAACTCTTGAGGGAATTGGCTTGGGTGAATATTTTGTGAGGAAGACTCCCCAGGCAATTGAAGCAGTATCAAAAATAAACTACTGGGACCTGATCAAACTAAAAAGCTTTTATACAGCCAAGAACATAGTAAGTATAGCAAGCAGACAGCCCTCAGAATGGGTAAAAATATTTGCAGGTTATGCCTCTGACAAAGGTTTAATAACCAGAATACACAGAGAACTCAAACATATTAGCAAGAGAAGAACAAGTGATCCCATCTCAGGGTGGGCAAAGGACATGAAGAGAAACTTGTCCAAAGAAGACAGGCACATAGCCTACAGACACATGAAAAAATGCTCACCATCCTTAATCATCAGAGAAATGCAAATCGAAACTACTTCAAGATATCACCTAACTCCAGTAAGATTAGCCCACGTGACAAAATCTCAAAACCAGAGATGTTGGCGTGGATGTGGAGAAAAGGGAACTTCTACACTGCTGGTGGGAATGCACACTAATACGTTCCTTTTGGAAGGATGTTTGGAGAGTACTTAGAGACCTAAAAATAGACCTTCCATTCAACCCTATAATTCCTTTACTAGGTATATACCCAGAAGAACAAAAATCACATTATAACAAAGACATCTGTACCAGAATGTTTATTGCAGTCCAGTTCATAATTGCTAAGTCACGGAAGAAGCCCAAAGTGCCCATCGACCCACAAATGGATAAATAAATTGTGGTACATGTATACCATGGAATACTATGCAGTCTTAAAGAAAGATGGAGACTTTACCATCATGGATAGAGTTGGAACATATTCTTCTTAGCAAAGTATCTCAAGAATGGAAGAAAAAGTATCCAATGTACTCAGCCCTACTATAAAGCTAATTTAAAGGTTTCATATGAAGGCTATAACCCAACTATAGCACAAGAATATAAGAAGGGAGGGGAGGAGGGAGTTTGGGGCAGAGGGAGGGTAATTGGTGAGGCCACACCTGTGGTGCATCTTAGAAGGGTACAGGTGAAACTTACTAAATGCAGAATACAAATGTCTTCATACAATAACTAAGAAAATGCCATGAAACGTATGTTAAACAGTTTGATGAAAGCATTTCATATTGTAAATGAAACCAGCACATTGTACCCCTTGATTGCACTAATGTATGCAGCTATGATTTAATAAAAAAAATTAATTTAGAATGCAGTAAAAGCTTAAATATTAATATAAGACCTGAAACTATAAAACTACTAGAAGAAAACATAGGCAATAAAGGCAAATAGGATAGTATCAAACTAAGAAGCTTCTACTCAGTAAAGGAAACAAAAGCAGAAAATATCTGCAAACTACAATCTGATTGGTGTTTAACATGAACAATATAGAAGTAACTCAACTCAATAACAAGAAAACAAATCACCTGATAAAACACAAGCAAAGGATCTAAATAGCTATTTATCAAAAGAAGACACAAAAATGGCCTGAAAGCATATGAAAAAATGCTGACTATCACTAATCATCATGTAAGTGCAACCAAAATGAGAAATCATGTCAGACCTGTTAGAGTGGCTATCATCAAAAAGACAAAAGGTGCATGCGCTGGTGAGAATATAAAGAAAGAGAGCACTTACACATTGTTAGTCTGAACGTAAATTAGTTCAGCCATTATGGAAAATAGTGTGGAGGTTCCACCCAATTTTAAAAATAGAACTACCACAGGATTGAGCAATATATATCTGAGTATATATCCAAAAGAACTGAAGTCAGCATATCAAAGAGATATCTGTATTCTCATATTCACTGCAGCATTATTGACAATAGCCAAGATATGGAATCAATCTAACTGCCTATCAGAGGATGAATGAATAAAGAAATGTCTGTTCAAGAATGTTTATTGCAGCTCAATTCACAATCGCCAACATGTGGAATTAACCCAAGCGCGCATCAGCCTTTGAATGGATAATAAAACTGTGGTGTATGTATATCATAGACTACTACTCAGCCATAAAAAGATGGAGACTTTACATCTTTTTCATTTACCTGGATGGAGCTGAAGCACATTCTTCTTAGTTAAGGATCACAAGAATGAAAAGCAAGTATCCAAATGTACTCAATACTAAAATGAAACCAACAGATAACTACACACTCACATGAGAGAAAAACACAATTATATTCAACTGGGGTGAAAGAGAGAAATGTGAAAAGAAGAGGGGGAAGAGGAATGGTAAGCTTTCACCTAATGGGCACAATGTAAGGGTATACAGGACACCCTCTGGGGGAAAGTGTCAAATACAATTTGAATTTTACCTTAGAAATGTAAACAATGTAACCTAATCATTCATACCCTCATAGTAAACTGAAATTTTTTTAAAAAAGAAAATGTGATACATATACATACAATGAAATACCATTCAGCCTTAAAGAAAAAGAAAATCCTGTCAATTGAAACAATATAATGAATGTGGAGGACATTATGTTATGTGAAATAAGCCAGGAACAAGAGACAAATACTGCATAATCTTGCTCATATGCAGAATCCTAAAAAGTCAGACTCATAAAAGTAGAGAGTTGAATGGTGGTTACCACAAGGTAAGGAGAGGAGGAGAGAGGAATAGATATATATTGGTGAAAAGGTACAAAGTTTCAATTAGACAAGAGGATTAATTTTTGAGATCTATTGCCCAATGTGGAGATTATAGTTAATAATAATGTAATGCATATTTATTTGCATTGTATGCCATTTATGTAATGCATATTTAGATTTTGTGGTTCACATCACAAAAAATTATATGTATGTGAGGTGATAGTTATGTTAATTGACTTAATATTTCATAACATATATATATAGAAACATCACATTTTACCCCATAAACATATATAACTATTGTCAGTTAAAAATAAAAATTTTATAACTTGTCAATTTATAATAAAATAAATTTTAAAAAACTATAAAAATTTTAAAAAGGAATCATTTTTTGGAAATACAATATTCTCTATTATTAAGGAAAAAACTATATTTGACATTGATAGATAACAGAAGTGCTTTATACACATTGAAAAAATTGATCAGTTTATTTTACATTAGAAAGAAAGTTAATACAAATAACTTTACACATTTTACCACATTTAAAATTTTTTCTTTTAAATTTTTACTATAACATCTTTTCACTTTTATAGAACATGGTAGACCACAACCACTCTTTGCCTTAAAATAAAGCGCAGCTTATTTTGTCTTCCTTCTCAAAAACCTCAAAACCAAAGAAGCCATTTAAATCAAGAAAGAAAAAAAGCATGATATAATATAAATGCTAAGCATTGCTCTTGCTCAGTAACAAGAAGAATTTTTTCTACTGTTAGCATTATGGGTCTTTTAAATCTAACCACAAGCAAATAATAGTCTAATTCTGTTAGGCAGTCCTTTGGCAGTTGATTTGCAAAGATAAATAATTTTTATTTACAATTAGGCAAGCTATTCAACAAAATTGATTTTGAAAGCCAGACTCCATATTAAATATGCATAAGAAAGGGCTATTCTTAGGGGGAAAATTTAAACATGTATTAAGTTAAAATCCAGAATAAAAATATATTTAAACTTCAATATAATCATTTCTCTTTTTTATTGATATTTAGCACCAAACAAATTGAAAAGCAACAGTTATTGTTTGCCTTGTAATATGAGGTCTAATCAAAAGAACATGAGCTTAGAAGAAGATTTTGGCATGTCAGATCGTCTAAACTTCTGGTTTAATGAAGCTTTAAATTAAAGTGTGTTATAAACAGAATTGACATCTAATTTAAATATATTGCCTCTATCAAATCAGCCAGACACACTTTCCATAGGACTTAGCATAATAAGTCAGAATTTCCAGATCAACTGATAATTTTCCTTATTCAAAAAAGAAGAAAAGCTAAAAATGCATATTAACCTAAGGAACTGCCAGAGGAACAAATGCCTCAAATGCTTTTGGAACTGTTTGCTGTTGTCATAAGTACCTACAGTGTTATAAAAGATGTCACATGCTCCATAGTCACCTATTCTAAGTGTACAATTTTCCTCATATTTAACCTAAATACTCATGCTTCAGGTTAAGTTGAATTCTTTTTGTTTGGACTTCAGTGAAGATTGAGAACATCTGGCCTCCATCCTTTATGTGTAAGTTAAATACTTCTAAGTCTTCTATTCTCTGGAATAATAATCCCTGCTACTTTAAAATTTTTTCTTTTAGGTTTCTTTTTCAACCCTTTAATCATCTTTGTGGTCCTCCTCTGAACTTCCTCCAAGTTCTCCATGTCCTTCTTCAGCAGTAGAGCCAAGAACTAGAAACAAAGCTCACATATGGGTCTTACCAATGGCAAGTATAAATAGAAAAATAATCTGAAGTTTTCTACATTTTTGATTTATTTATGTGGCCAAGTATTGTGTTTGCTTTAACCACAACATTATATTGTGAACTAATGTTAATCTTATTATTCTTTTACTATTAAGGGAGTTTCCAACTTTATTTAAATATTCATTCAGTTATTCATTCATTCTCTGGACTTACTGTTATTTTCCTCTCTAATCATATTGCTCTATGTCTATCCTCTACTATATTTCATTAGTCTAATTTCAAATCAATATTCCAATTTGCTATATTATTTTAGTCTAATAGTACTCTTTATTATAAGGCATTTATGCTACTTACCATATTTCTCTCCAATTCCAATTGCCAATAATTTATTAAGAATTGGCAGCCTAATCATTATGTATCTACAAGAGGTGTTTAGGTATTTTAGCAAGTATTTTAAAAGACTCAGTGCCAGTTCAGAGTCCTCTGAAAAATGTATGATTGAGGAGACCTTGTTAAATTTGCTCCATCATCTTCAAATTCCAACCCAACATTGACTGTCTCTGGGGCTAGAAGGCCTCAAGTGTGAAAAACTAAAATGCTTTAAAAACTTCATAAAGTCTAGGCTCGGTGCCTGTGGCTCAACTGGCTAAGGCACCAGCCACGTACACCTGAGCTGGCAAGTTCGAATCCAGCCTGGGCCGGCCAAACAACAATAGTGGCTGCAACCAAAAAATGGCCAGGCGTTGTGGCGGGTGCCTGTAGTCCCAGCTACTTGGGAGGCGGAAGCAAGAGACTCGCTCAAGCCCAGGAATTGGAGGTTGCTGTGAGCTGTGATGCCATGACACTCTATCCAGGGTGACAGCTTGAGGCTCTGTCTCAAAAAAAAAAAAAAAACTTCATAAAGTCTCAAAGAGCTAGATTAAAATTTTCCCAAAGTACTGACTAATTTCTTTTCTTTTTTTGCAGAAAACAATTAAAAGCTTAGATATTCACAGTGCTTGAATAAGTTTACAGATAAATATCTGAAAAGAAATTTTAATAATGACCTTATTATTCGTGGAGTTATGCCAAATAAAATATCAGGAAAATTAGCTAGGCATGGTGGCATGCACCTGTAGTCCTAGCTACTAGGAAGTATTACTTGAGTCCAAGAGTTTGGGTTTCAAGTGTACTCCCATGATCGCACTTGAGAATAGCCACTGCACTGCAGCCTGGGAAAGAGAGAGAGAGCCTGTCTCTAAAAACAGAAAAGAAAGAAAAAGGAAATTCGACTGACTTGGTTCCCAGGGTAAGAACCTAGAAATTTCAATAACTTACAACATGGCAGAATACATTACCAGATAAAATCCATCAATTTATCTATTGCTGTCACACAAAAATGAATATGTATTATACATTGTTTAGAGGTAAATGTACCTTAAGAAATGGAAGACAGGGACTCAGTTGCCATGGAAAATAAAAGTAATCATAGTATTCCATATTCCACCTAAACAGTATTGTTCTAGCCAACTTTTAAAAATATATACATGTAGTGGGTTCTGATATCATCCTCTATAAAATAATAGATGTAGAAGATGTTTGTAAGTGATAAAGAAGATTCACTTAATTCTTAAAGTTAAAATGATGAAAGAGGAATTAAATGTGATTAAACATTTTAGAAAAATGGGCGTACAGATATGTCTTAAAATCAGTGAAATTATTATCCACAGAGAAGCAAATAAAAGCACTCAAATTGGCAAATCAAGAAATTGTGGTAAAATTGTATTATTTAGAAGTATGGCACCAATTCTCAGAAGTTATAGTTTAAAGCATTATGGCTAGGATTGGTGACTCATGCCTATAATCCTAGCACTTTTGAGAGCCGAAGCAGAGAGTTCAAAACCAGACTGAGCAAGAGCAAGACCCCATCTCTACAAAAATTAGAAAAATTGCTGGACATAATGGTACATGCCTGTAGTCCCAGCTACTTGAGAGGCTAAGGCAGGAGGATTGCTTGAGCCCAGGAGTTTGAGGTTGCAGTGAGTTATGAAGATGCCATTGCATTCTAGCCAAGTGACAGAACAAGACCTTGTCTCGAGAAAAAAAAATTAACACTTATTTTAGCTAAGCCTTTGGACTATGAGTAGGAAAGTATGGGGCAAGAAACTGTTGCTTATAACCATAATAATATATTACTATGGTCAACAAAATTAATGAAAAAAAAAATCCTGATCCACACAAGGTTGATTAAAATACAATCCATGGTCAAAAGAAATTTAGAATAGATGAGATGACAACATTAGAAATAAATTTAATATAAGACAGAGTAATCATAAGGAGCTATTAATAGCTTTCCTTGCCTAAAAATATGCAAGGTCACATAGGCATCAATAACTACTCTCTTCTTTCATAATGCAACTATGTATATACATACATGAAACATAAAATCTCTTGATGCAGTAATTGTCTATTTTCTTTTCTGAATGTATTTATCTTCGTTCATTTTTTACATGGTTTTTGTTTCTAGTCCTTATCTTAAACATTGTTATTGTTGTTAAATTTTAAACCTTTTAAATTCTGTGAAGGCAAAAAGTGAAAACCTAATTAACACATGTATATGTAAAAATAAAAAAGAATGTGTGCCATAAAAAAAACCTCTTGATTTCTCTCCCAGTTAAAAAGTAGAATAACAATATCATCCTCAATTGAAGAGTACTGTATTTCTCTTCTTATGCAAATAAGCAAAAAAAATTGTCAAAATCCAAACTATTTATCATGGTCTACATGTGGGTCATTATGAAAATTTTAAGATACACAAAAATCAAAAAACACAAAACTGCACAGATGCACAAATGAAGCCCTCCCAGCAACACTAATAAGCCAAGCCAGTTGAAACTTGCACGGGTGAAATCAGAAAGGACACTGTTGACTGCTTTTCTTGGAAGTGAAATAATGGACCATAACACAGTCTGGCTCAAAACTTTTGTAGTGACCTATGTAAGACCATAAATGAACTAGGTCTTGGCTACCTTTCCAATATTATGGTCGTTTTCATCACTGGGAACTGACCAAACGACCTTCATTCTTCCCTAAATATGCACAGCTTGTTTCTACCCAAGGATTCATCTCTGGATCCTTCTACAAGTAAATGAATTTTACACTATTGGTATATGCCTGCATTCTATAGTTAGTGCCATAGTAGTAACAGGCTTAACATGATATTATTTATAAGGTGTATGTTGGCCAGAAACTTTATTAAAGAAATGACTCAAAATATATGACATTTGTATAATGTGTTAATGGTTCTCACAGAAATTTTCTCACTTGGACCTCACAACAATCTCCACTGTGTATGAAGTCAAAAATATTTATATTATCTTCATTCTATGAGCAAATTGAGATTTACAGAAGTTAAATAACCTACTTAAGAGTAAGTACATAGTAAGTAGCGAAACCTGGAGAGATTCAACTCAGTAATTTTGAAAACAGTCCAGGGTTCTTACCATTTGTTGAAGGTAAAAATTAGAAGAGAGGAAAGGTGAATAATTTTATTCCCAATATTGAATCACTATGGAACACTGGGTAATGTTAACTCTCATTATTCTCTAGTTTCTAGTTAAATAAAATGACTGGAATATTTGCTAGCGATTAACATTTGGTAAATGCTTAAATGTCCTCAAGATTAAAAAACATGATGTTACTCCAAATTCTATATATTGATTTATTCATTTATCTATTCAACTCTCCATGTGTAGGGAACTTTCCCAGACTCTGAATACTGCAGTGAATAAGAAACATAAGATTTCTAGTTTTTTGGCTCTTATGAACTGAATGAAGTTAGTTCTTGCTAACAGGTTTGGGCAATGTAAATTTTGGTGAATATTGACACCATCACAAAACTGCAAAACTTCTTACTAGAAGAGTACTTAAAACTTTCTTTTCTATAAATTATTAAACTGTGAAGTAAAGTACTAATGACTAATGTGTTATATATAAGCTCATTGTTCATTTTGGACTGACATCAAAGTAATGTTCATGCTTCCTCCATACATGTTCTTGCTTTCTTTCCCTGTATCTCTTCAGCCATCTTTCTATACAAATATAATATATCCACAAGTTATCTCATCCATGACACATTTTCTGCTAACTGTTGTTGATCTCTCCTTTGAGCTCCAGGAGCATTTAAATTATTTGATTAATTCTTTATTGCTTCATATTTCTCATTATTCTTTTTTCCATTTAACTTTATCTTTCCAACTAGTTCACAAACCTATTGAGAGTAGAGGTAATGATTTCTACTGTTTCTGCTTACTCTGTAACAGGGTTGCAACATGAGTTCTAGTTCCAGAGCTGCCCCATTCCTTACCTACTTCATGTAACTTTGCTCATCCATAAAATGTGGAAATAATAGCTACTACAGATCCTTAGGATTGCTTTGTGGATAAATTTAGATATTTAAAGCATCTACAGATAGTGCCAGAAAATGTATACATATTTTAAGAAAGTAAAAACCTATTAAATTTGTAATATTCCAGTCATGTTTGATTTCTGCAATTATAAGAAGTGCTCAACATGACTTACACTAATCTTTTATTGTAAGTACATATTGAGTATTATAATTTTAATTCAGCTTTTTTCCTTTCTTAAAATGTGTATACATTTTTTGGCACACTTGTATACTGTTCATATTAGCATAATAAATGCTAATAGATATTATTAATATTTGCATTATTGTTGCTATTGTTAATATAAAGAAATGCTCAGGAACCAATTGATTAGATTAGTCAAATTCAGTAGTTGATGGATGTTGGTATCTTGAAAATTATATTTGATAATAACTAGTAATTTTTTCTTTCATTTCCTTACTAACACCTAATCATAGATGACATCTTTCATTCAGTAAACTGCTTTAATTTAGGAATAATAACCATTTTACTAAAGATTATGAGGGGATAACAATACCCTAATATCTATGGATTACCACTTAATTGTATTCACCAAACAGAGAGATGGCATTTGTAGTATTATATTGTAACTGTTATTAAGCTAGGTACTGCCTTGCATTTTATTCTGAATCTTCAACAAGATTTTACTTGGAGGTTGTTAACCTAAAAACTTATTAGCTCTAATATAGTTAAGATAAATGAAGTGTCAGAAAAGGAATCATGGCAACTATGAAGGCATATTTGGCTTGTAAATTTTCTCCATCTGCCAGTCTAAATACTCCTCAACTTTTCTTCCAAAACAATAGTATTCTTTTTTTTTTTTTTTTTTTTGCAGTTTTTGGCCAGGGCTGGGTTTGAACCCGTAACCTCCAGCATATGGAGCTGGTGCCCTACCCCTTTGAGCCACAGGCGCCGCCCCACTAGTATTCTTTTAATCTCATAAACACTGTAAAATTAGTCAATTTTTTATTTTTAAAGAAAAGCTGTAAGTCAAATTTGAAATCTCTAAAGTACTCTTGCTGGGTTTTAGCCAAATCAAGTATATCTTCTACTTTTTTTCTCTAGTTCCTTGACACATTGCTTTCAAGACTAAAAATTCTTCTGAGTATGATCACTATCATAAATTCGTCATAAGCCAAATGTATGTAGCAACGTAATGTGGTGATGTTTTGTCACAAATCATGAAATTAATGTGAACGTTAACATGATGATAAGGTGAAAGTAAGTTGTTTTATGAATAGTTAAAAGATGTGATGATAATAATGCAATAAAACTGTACAAAGACAAGGCAATAATCCAACATAGTGACTTTTTTAGACAAGAATGGCAAGATTCAAGAGTCCACTATAACATGCCACATAGCAAAATAGTTGAAAAATTTTTCATCACCTGAGGTTTCAACTTCCAATCAAGTAAGTAACAACTTACTCAATTCCTATGCTATATGGAATACAATTTGCTCACCAGGAAATTATTATGGCAAAAGGAAAAATGGAACTACAACACTTATATCTGTCATTATTGAATCAAGAACAAAAGTATGACCACAGTAAAGCTAGCCTTTTTTTCATTCAAATCAAACTCCATTTCTACATCCATCTTTAGGACAACATGGTATTTTGCCCCTTAGGTTTCAAAATAGTGAACACTTAAAAGATAAAACACAAAGCCGACTTAGATAAAGAGAACTGAATTTATTCTACCCAGGAGAAATAATGAGGGAAATGACACACATCTTATGCAAAGCATGGTCAAGAAATCTAGCCTAGAACCAAAACCATCTTAATTCTATTAACGTTATTAGCTGTATTTTAATCAGTTTGTTAGAATTTGTGTTAGCATTATAATTGGACTAGGAATATTTCATAAAATTAATAATACATATTTTAGGCATGAGATTATTTCAGAAAATATGTTCTGCAATATGTATTTGCTATGATAACATCGGATTATCTATTCTTATTTTTTCTTTATTATTAAAATTCTTTCTTGCCATCCCATAAATTCATTGTTCCATTTCTCTACTTCTAGCTCAAACACAAATATACACAATATATTTACACAATAAAGTGATGCCAAGAAGTAATTCATGATCACAGGAGAATCTGTTATTTTTGTTTTGTTTTTAGTATATATCAGAGCTCTTACATTAAGGAGACATATTCTTAGGTTACATTTAAATGACTAAAAATTGACATCATTTCAGATTTTTTCAATATACTTTGTAATCCAGTTTATCAAAATATCTTATAAGCTTAGTAGCCAGAAAAATATAAAGAATCATAAAAATACTCTCTCAAAACAGGCATTTGTAATAATATCTGCTAAAATATTCTCGAGTGCAAATACTTTATTTTGAAATGGCTCTCTTTAATAGAAAGAGGTCTGATCTCAGCAAATAGGAGAACTGTGTCCTGGTTCTAGTTTGGGGGTATCATTCACCCTATGATTTTCTCAAATGACAACTGCTATTCTTTCCTTTTGTTTATCTCAAAAGTATATCTCATAAGAATGGAAAGCATTCAATATAAAAGGAACAACCAAACAACAGAACCAAAGAGCAGCTGGCCATCTCCAAAAAGCCATGTTTTTCAGTTCTTTTCTTAGGAAAATATGTTGTACCTTTTTTTGTTTAGCATTTAATATCTTTTGTTTATATGCATTATCATCACTGCCAAGGATCCCCTCTGCATATGTCTCCTCAAATTAATTCAAGCCAGTAACACCATACTAACATTTATCACTTTGCTCAAACTCTTTCTTGCTGAGAAGCTGGACCCTACTGGGGATTTTAAGTTCCAACCAAATATTGATGCAGCTGCTCTCTGAAGTTTTAGGGTATGTTAAAATTGTGTGTTTTGGACAATAAGAATTGAAGGTGTTCAGCTTTCTACCTCTGCTTTCCTTTCATAGCTCAATTCCATTTTATTTAGCTTCTTATTTTAAATGAAGGTATTACTAATTTTCAGGAGTGATAACATTATTAATAAAATAACTCTAACGGGATACACTAACTAAATTTGGTATAGTGTTAACTATGGGATGAAATACAGGTGAAAGCAAAGGAAAAGAGGAGTGTCAAACAAGTGAAGAACGAATCATGGAATTTAGCCTTTCTGTCTGGTGCAAGCCATGAGGTAAGCCAAGATGGATGCATCCAAATACATCTGGAAGCCATGGAGGAAGAAGCAATCAGATGCAATGAATGAACTTTCTTCTGAGGGTCCACTGCTGGCAATACTGCCAGCTCTTTGCACTCCACGGGGCTCCCTATACCCCCTGCCCTGGGCTTGATTAAGCACACAGACCAGGACACAAGGCCAAGCAAGGTTATGTTATATGTAGGAATAAATAGGATTTGTGTGTATGATAGTGGCTACAAATGCTAAGTTCCTAAGGGTGCAACCTGCAATAAGCCTGTCCATTATGGTATTAACCAGCTATGGTTTGCTGGGAAGCCTTCAGTCTGTTGCCAAGCAGTCATGGAAGGAGCTGGCCATCATCAGGGTTTTAAGAGTCCTAAATTCTGGGTGGTGCCTGTGGCTCAGTGAGTAGGGTGCTGGCCCCATATACCAAAGGTGGCGGGTTTGAACCTGGCCCCGGCCAAACTGCAACTAAAAAAACTGGGCATTGTGGTGGATGCCTGTGCTCCCAGTTACTCAGGAGAATGAGGCAAGAGAATCACCTAAGCACAAGGGTGACAGAATGAGATGGTCTCAAAAAAAAAAGAGGGTGGGTGAACATTCCATGTACAAATATTCTGAAGTTATGTCATTGATCCATTCCACAAAGCTTTCAAAAGGTTCCCCTGAAGAGTGGGGAACCTGCAGCCTCAAGGCCTCACATGGCCCTCCAGATCCCCAAGTACTGCCCCCTCTAGTCAAAAAGCTACATTAGTGACTGCTAATAAAGTAATGTCTGTAAAAATTCCTACCTAATAAACAAGTTAAGACAAAACTATGTTTGCTTAAAGGTGTCATTTGTTAAAACTAGTCTACAGATTATTTCACGAATGGTTTGTCAAATTATGAAAGTTAAAAGTGCAACAATGCTCCAAGACTACAAGTGATAGTGTATCTTGTTTCTAACGAGATAAAACTTGTTTTGGTCTTTGCTTTATCTTATTAAGGAGTTTTATGTACTTACTTAAAATATGCTGTGTAATATAATAGGTATAAAATAAATTCCTTAAAAGAGGGAAACATTAATAAAATTTAATAGACTCGAAAACTCTGTAAATTACTCCATGTGCATGATGATATAAAACTAGAAATAAATAATAGGGAAAAAATTGCAAAACTCACAAACATGTGGAAATTAAGCAACACACTCCTGAACCACCAATGGGTCAAAAAGAAATTAAAAGAAAAATTAAAAAAATCTCGAGACAAATGAAGATGAAAACTCAACATACCAAAACTTACAGGATACAGCAAAAGCACATGTACAAAAGCGTTTATAGCAATAAATGAGTAAATTAAGAAAAAATAAAAATACCAATGAAGAACCTAATTTTATACCTGGAAGAGATAGAGTTAGTACAAGGGAAAAAAGAGCAAATCAAACTATGTGAAATAGAGTCTAGAGAAATAATAGAAAAAAATAAATTAAAATAAGAGTTGGTCTTTGGTTTGTTGAAAAGGTAAGCAAAATTGACAAATCTTTAGCTAGAACAACTTAAGAAAAAGATACGACTCAAAGAAATAATTATAAATGGAAGAGGAGATAGTACAACTGATATCAGAGAAATAAAAAAATAACAGTGAATGCTGTAAATAAATAACCTAGAAAAAAATGGATAAATTTCTAGAACTACATAAGCTCTCATGACTGAATAACAAAGAAACAGAAAATTTCAACAATTACAAGCCAATATTGCTGATGACAACAGATGCAAAAATCCTCAACAAAATACTTGCAAATCAAATTTGACAGCACATTAAAAGGATCATTCACCATGATCAAGTGGGATTCATCTTGGGGATGCAGGATGGTTCAACATATGCACCAATAAATGTGATGCATTGCATTAAAAGAATGAAGGACAAAAACTATAAGATCATATCAATAGATACAAAAAATAATTGAAAACATTCAACAACCTTTCATGGTAAAAATTCCCAACAAATTAGGTATAGAAGCAATGCACCTTAACAGAATAAAGGTCCTATATGACAAATCCATAGCTAACAGACATACAATTTTATCAATACACTTTTTTTTTGAGACAGAGTCTTATTTGTCACCCTCCGTAGAGTGCTCTGGCAGCACAGCTCACAGCAACCTCAAACTTTTGGGCTCGAGCGATTCTCTTGCATCACTCTCCCAAGTTGCTGGGACTATAGGCACCCACCACAACACCTGGCTATTTTTAGAAATGGAGTCTTGTACTTGCTTGGGCTGGTCTCAAACCTGTAAGCTCAGGCAATCCTCCTGCCTTGGCCTCCCAAGTGCTAGTATTACAGGCATGATCCACTGCGCCCGGCCTATCAATTATACCTTAACAAAGCAACTCAGTATGTTATAAAGACTTGCAAAGCAAGTAGACAATGTAAAGGTGTAAAAAAATTAATGAAATTATAGATTTAAGGCAAAACTATATTTGTAATCCAAAATTCAGGGTCATTTTCCTTATCTCCTTCATACACTGAGAATTTACTATTGTAAAGCATGGTGTTCTAGTTTTTTTAATATAAAGACCAAATGTTGTGTCCAGAGTACTGCGACCTCGCTGACCCCCAGGGAGCTGAATCCGATGAAAGAACAAAAGAGTTTTTATTACACAAACTCGAGTTTGGGCTCTCGGTTGCCTAGAGCAGCAGGTCGTTGAAAGAGCCCCAACAATAGGGCAAGTCAGGTATTTATGAGGTTAGGGTATGGGAACAATGGGGCCGCCCCTGATTGGTTGGGGTCCTGTTTCTATACCTTATTAGGATCGGCTTTGGTCAGGGGAGTTGGCCGCTTGTGATTTTTATAGCTTATCCGGGAACTGAACTGGACTATGGTATTCAAAATTGCCACCATTGGTTAAGGTGGAGCGGCCCAGGCCATGTGCCTCATGGTCTCTCACTAAGAAAGACAGTGAATGTTATGAGAGTTCAAAAGAGGAAGCAGAATATGTTTTCAAAACACCTCCATCAGGTAAGTTGCTAAAAATACAATTTTACTGCTGTATCTTTTTAATAAAATTTTTCTTATTTTTTAACAGTTTACCAGGCTGGTCCAAAGCTCTTCCTTTAGTGTGCACTTTTGGAAGGTTTGATCATGTCTTCCTTCTATCATGTCAGCTTTCCTAAAAACTTACTGAATTCTGTGGACCCTCAATAATTATTTATAAATAAAGATTATAATGGATTTAACCTAGTAGAGTAGCATGCACCGCTGTTGGGACCAGCCTAGATGTAATTCAGTAAGCCCAGTTAATGTGAATACCTTAGTGAAAAAAGGGAAAGATGGCCCTAAACACAAAAATAGAAACTACCAAAAAAAATGTTTAGAAAGATCAAATGATTTAAAATAGTTTACACAAACTTGAAATGAATTTTGTTTAGATTCTAAATTTGCAGGGAATTTACATCCATCTGGCTCCAAAATTCCTCTTTATAAGATGTACAATTATGCTGAATGTCTCAGTATTCCAAAGATACTCAAATAGCCACTACTATAATCAACCTTAAAAAACTATTTTTTATATGTATACATAAATCTGGTACTTAAAGTTCAATACCAATACCACTTCATAGAACCAAGCAACTCAGTTTCAACCTACAACTCCCAAATTGTTTCCGTTTCTACACCACTGCAACTAACAACCCTGCCAGACAACACAAAACCATTCAGTGGTTTTGTCTGATGTGGGAAAAAGTCAATGAGGGACTAGGAGGTACCACTAAATTCATTCCAGGATAAAGATCTAAATCATTTGGGTTAGAAATTAGTGCCTTAACCTCAATGTATCACTTTATTAACAGTTTCTATCTTTTTGAGTAAAATGATTTTTATCAAGGTAATTTTTTATTTATCAACAAAACTGCTTTGGATGAAGCAATAGTAGTAGACCTTAAAGAATCATTCTGGTAGATTTTTGAAAGAGCTAATCTTTATAACGTTAAAACTTTGGCTTCATAGTGATCAATGGCTATAAAATAAGACTATGGGTAGCTGAAAAAAACAAGCAGTTATGCTGTCAGGACATAAGGATTCTGGTCCTGGTGCTACCTATTGGTAGTTAAATAACATTTGGCAAGTCATCTCATTATGTCATAATTTTCCCACATTGGCTCTCCCTACTTCACAGCTTTGCTAGAAAGTCAGATGAAATTTTCTACATGAATAGAAGGTAATTAAGCTTAATAAATTAAGTAATCAAAATGAATAAAAATCATTCCTTTTCATTGTTACTATTATAACCAGAGGGAATTTTGTCAATTGATATTATTTTTCTTTCAAAAAATTAGCCAAGGTTTAATACTTCTCTGAGATTATTTCCTAAAATATCAAATTATAAATCTAGAAAAATAAACATTGCTCAAAATTGTATTCTATATGTATTTATTTTATTAATTCAACAATGGAAGTAGAGTTTACAGATCACTCCATCTTTCAGACAAAAGTTACCATAATAGCAGGAATTAATTACTGAGCTCAATTCTCTCCATAATACATTTTTCTTCTTCCACACTAATGGCTTACTAACTCTTAAAGAGATTTCTGTCTCCAGTGGGGCGAGACAAATACAAAATCTATAAGTTTCACTCCAGTAGAGAAGTCATTTCTAAGTGCAATTTAAAAACTAAGTAGAGATAAGATATTTCAGTCAAGAAATTTTTTTAAAAAGGAACTTTTAAAATATTAATCAAAATAATGCACTTCTTAAAGTTTGGCATCAAAGAATGTAAAAGGAATATATAACAAACCCCACTTTATCAAAATCCAAAAGGCAAAATGAAACAACTAGCATTTTTCCAAGGTACTGTATAACGTCTAGAATTCATAAAGATGCACCCAGTATACTGCAGAAGATTGTCAGGGTTTCTGATTCATTATATATTAAATTATATTCAAAATAATCTTTGTACTAAGTATTTATCATAGTCTAGTTCCTAACACACACTAACCTATAGATAAACCTATTTACTCATGTAAATAAAATACTTAATTCTCCATCTTTTGGGGGAAATAATTAGAAAATACTAAAAAAATAAAAAGCCATTTTCTCACACATATTATAAAAAGGACAAGAGCAGCACCTGTGGCTCAGTGGGTAGGGTGCCAGCCCCATATACCGAGGGTGGAGGGTTCAAGCCAAGCCCCAGCCAGCTAAAACAGCAACAACACCACAACAAAAGGCCAAAAAAAATTTCATGATTAGTTAGATTTTAAGAATTTCATATTTTAATACTATTATAAATAGTAGTCTCAAAATTTATTAAAATCATGAGTTTCATAGAAAATAAAAATTTATTTCCTCTAGGACATTAACACAAATTTCTTACATTTTTCATTACAAGAACTAAGTCTTAAAACTAATAACAGAGATAACATATAGCTCTTGCCTTCATTACCGTGTATTTTGAGTTGTCTGTGTAAAGCAACAGGCTATCCAAGTAACTTAGTATTAATCTGTCCCCCCATATTGTAAGTGATGGCTAAAAACAGAAAAGAAAAGAAAAAGAAAACATTGTATCTGTGTATTACCAATGTAATTTCAACATAAGTGCTTTAATGTAGTTATTTTGATTTTTCTACTTTTATGTCAATATGGAAACATAATGAGATGTTTTAATCTATGGGCAACAGGGTTGAAACAACAGCTTCAAACTCTTTTACACTAGAAAAATTATATATCCTTTATGTATAGACTGAAAATAATGCTATTCTTGACAAAGGTAACATTAGAAAAGTCAAGGACACTTACACAGATGATGCAAAAGCAATAGTGGTGACACTGCTGGTGCCTTAGCACCAATCAAGGCAGTAGCATGAAGTCACTGTGTGCCTTCACTGACTGCCACCTACAGTAAAAATGCCAAGTTCAAGTATGATAAGAATGCCTTTGATGAAGCTATACAAATACTAATTTTATTAAAGTTCAACCCTTGAATGTGTCTCTCTTTATAAAGCACTTTTTGCTGCATACTAAGTACATCATTTGTTGCAAAGCTGAGCACTATGCAACTGAGTGGTGAGCTTCTTTTCAGGGAACATCATTTTCACTCAAAAGAACTGATGTACACACCAGGTTATCAGACCTGAGTGTTCTATAATCATTTTCTCAAAGATAAATGTAGTGAGGCTGTCACTCCAAGAAAAACAACTGATAGTGTTTGGTGCCAAGGATAAAACTTGAGCTTTCCAGGGGAAAAAAAAAAAAAAAAGGTCAGAAAACTTGTGAACCTTTGTGAGCCTGACAGTTCCTAATACTTAAAGAGTTTCTTGATGCCATTGAGGGAGACATTAACTTATGTGATCTTTTTGATAACTATGTAAAGAAATTAAGTCTATTTGGAAGATCTGTGTAACTAGGTGAATCAATGTTTCTCAAGTAACCAGAGAATAATGCTATAAAATCGAACACAGGGAAAGAGTCATTGAAACAAACACAAAGCAGATCAAAAGAGTTTAGAACCGCTGACCTCCGTGCCAAACCAAAGGACCAGGAGCAGAAGTGTGTCACTTACATACATCTCCATTCGGGTGGATTCCTTCCTTTTCTTAGGTATCAGCTGTGTGTCTGATTAGCTGGAGAGGTATTTTGTGCTTGTGTCTGGCAGTTGTGCCTATTTGGAAGATCTGTATAACTAGGCGAATCAATGTTTCTCAAGTAACCAGAGAATAATGCTATAAAATCAAACATAGGGGAAGAGCCATTTGGAAGATCTGAACACAGATCTGAACACGGATCTTCCAGGTGGGTGCAACTGTCGGACGCAGGTGCAGGATAATTTTCTAGCTAATGGTCGATACCTAAGAAAAGGAAGGAATCCATTTGAGACTTTCTTGGTTTCAAATGAAACATACAACTTTCGAAGCTGGACCAAACTGAAAGGCAATGTGGGTCAGAAGAAACCTGTGGACCAGGAATCACAGGAACTGTCACCTGGGTCCCCAAGTGAGCTGTGGAGAGCTTCCAGCCAGCCTCTAAGCTGTCAATGTCTTTGTTCTGGCTAAATACAGATTACTATTGTTGGAATCAAATTGAATACAAGCAAAAGTACTTCCAGTTGATCTCTCTGACTGCAAGGGTAATCCAGGGTACACCTCTGGGTTCACCTGACAGCATCTGGTGTCAATAATAATCTCCCAAAAAGAAGGATTCTGTTGATAAAAGTCAATGAAACAAATAAGGAAATGAGAAACAACATGGAAAGGCTAGAATAAAGAAAAGTAAAAGAATGTTTAAACATCTAAGCTATGAATATCAGCAGTTATTATAAAAGAAAAAAAAAAGAAAAATCAAGGAAAATTTTGTCATTAATATCAAATTTTAAAATCCTTAACTTCTCCACTAAAAATGCTACTTTCTGTTATAAAATGAAAAGTTTGTCCCTAAATCATTTCAATCCAATATTTATTCTTCTCTTTGGCAATGAATATTTCAACATCTTGAAAATGCATTAAAGCTACTATACTGTTATTGATGCCTTTCATCAGCTCTAAAATGGGGTTATGCATAATCCACTGAATGCAAATAATTTTTGGAAGCATTGCTTAGTGGACTTCAATGCTGCATAACATATTCAATTAAGAATAAGAGACTTTTAAATAATCTTTAGGGAAAACTATCTGCCAAACAACACAATGTTCATGGTAAGAAAATTATCCTTGGAATTTAGAATTTCAAATCAAAATAAATCATCAACTATTCAAAAAGAATGATTTTCTGTGTCAAATAGAAATGTTAAAAAAAAAAAAAGAAAGAAATGTTAACATTGTGAAAAGCTTGTACCTAACTATAAATCATTTATTGTTAGATCATCCCAGAATATTTTTCCTTGATTTAAGCCACAATTCAAAATTCTCAGAACCAACTGAGAACTACTATCAATACCTTCACAATCTCTTTTGAATATAGTAAAACTGAAGTGCAAAAATCTCACAAAAATATGGCAACCTGAACTGTATCATCTTGCCCAACACAATTTACCCATCTAATAATCAAACCTCTCCATGTTTGAAAGGGGCATAAATATCCTCATTTGACTGCAGGATATGGTTCTTTCTTCAAATAGTGATGTGAACGGCTTTTGGCTAAGTAAAGGACTATTTTCCCCTGGAGAAACTGCAGCTGTGACAGTTGACCTCCAGCTTTTAAGACGAAAAGATTCTGTCTGGGAAAATGACTTACTGACTATCAGACTTAGCAGAATAAAAAGGCCTCAGTCTTCAGAGTTTATTCATTGAACAAATGCTGTCTTTTATTATTCTTAATATATATGGAATATCACCATATTGCATATTTCACAGAATAACAGAATACAATATGAGTGTGCCCTCTGGAGTTTTAAAACTCAGACAGCCTTGGTATTGCCATCATTATTAAAACTTTCTCGCTGCCAGTGTTAAGTTCTTGATCGTGGAATCCTTATTTGTTTGGCTATAGTCTACTTAATATAGATCTGTTGGCCAAATCAGATCAACTTAACACTTCTTACCAGCCTGATCAGGATCTTTTATTTCCCACAACACTTATTCCTGCCCTTTTAAAAGAGGTTTTGGTTTAGTTGCTCAAGGCAGAGACAGAGAGGAATGGTTTAACTTCTACTGAAAGTAAAACAATTGATCATCCATGGGGAACAGAATAATATGACAGAAAGACCACAGGAGTTAGAAGATTCACAGATTAGGAACAGTAACTATCTTAACAAGTTCATAAAATTATTATGATAATCAAGTAATAAATATATCAAAAGCTGAAAGACATTCAAATATTCTTTTGCAAGCAGGCAAATTTGTAATAGAAAAGTCTGCTCAATATTAGCCAAACACAGAAGTGCTAAATTATTTGAAACTGAATTTCTAAAAGTCTAAGAACCCTATTCTAAGGACCCTATTTAGGGCATCATTTATAAATGGGTCATATTGTTACATAAAATTAGTTCATATTTGAACTTCTTTCTACAAGATAAAAGACTGTGACATAATAGTGCACAACAGTGTCTTTGCTTGCTAATTGCTTCACTTGGGTAGAGGATTTTCAGCACTTTATAGAGATTTTTATATTGCAGTAGAACCTCTGTCAGTTGACCACTCAAGGTATTATAACAAGCTGGTCAATATACAGAGGTGGTCAACTTAAGGAACTAAGTCTACTGTGCTGATACGTACATGTGGTACATGTCTGATCTATGAAAATTAAGTCAGTTTATGGAGGTAGTCAGTGTAGAGAGGTGGTCATCTATAGAGGTTCTACTGTAGCTATAGTTTCAAGAAATGAGCACTTCTATATAATCAAATGCTAAAAGATAACTGTCTTATTCTGTTTTTGAACTGTATATGTATCAAATTATCAAATGATGCTATAGGATAAGGCCATTGACAAAACTAAAAAAAAAAAAACAAAAAAACCATTTATTCCTGGTTTAATCCAGATCATTTAATCAGGTCTCAGATAAACTTGCTTATAAAACTAACCTAAAGAAATGCAATCAACCTGGTTAGTACAACAAAACAGGGGACAAAGGGATATAATAACTTCAGTGTTACATAAAGGCAGAAGTGAATATTATTATAAGTTGTTTATAATGACAACAACTTGTAATAACAACAAACAACTTACAATAACAACAAATAACTTATAACAATTTATAAGTTGACCCAATCAGATCAACTTACCAAGTTATAGCTATGTCAATTATTTTGATGTAATGGTAAATGTAATGGGAAAAATGTTGATAGGTCTTATAAAAGTGCTATCCTGATTATTTCTACTCTTATTAGAAGGGGTGGAAGAAAATGTGTAATATAGAAATTATATCAAAATCTACCAATGATATTTGAATCCAACTGAGACCAGAAAAACATATAAGAACCAAGAAATTAGTCACATTCCCTCAGGCAACTGAGTAAAATGATGCTTAAACAACTACGGACTTTTTTAGCCCTGTGGATTTATATTCTAAAAATTCTAATTCTGCTGTAAAAGATATGTGGGACTTTCTGTTTCATCGAAATCAATGTTCTTAAAGCTATCATCTTACTGATCCCTTTTCTCACAAACTGGTCATAAATCTAAAATTCAGATTATTTTAAGTGTAAAATCAGTAACGTCTAAATTCAATCCATTTAACTGCTTTTGTCGCAGTAAATATATGCTCCAGAGTATACCCTTAGTGTCCTCCTGCCCCCTGCCATGTTCGGTAGTAGAGCTGCTCTGTTCTATAAATACTGTTGCTTCTGGATGACTTTCAGGGAAAGGTCAAAAGAAAATAAATTCTAGCAGTCTATCCAAGAAGCAAGGAGGAATGAATAACAACCAAGATAGACTCTCTTCTTTCTAAGCTCCCAATCCAAGAAAAAGAATTGAGAGGGGTGACTCTTTTAGTAAAGGTCAATTATTTTATGAGACAGGACAAGGGAATGAAGAATTATTTGTTACATCAGAATCTTTCAAAATATTAGAAAGATAATTATGGAGCTATACTAAAATGGATACTCCCATGAGCAAACAAGTAAAAACAAACAAAAATTAGATAATTCACTGTTCTTACTTAATATTCAGCCAATACAGGTTGCTGTTCCAAATACATGACAAATAGTTACAATAGTTACGAATAAGTGACAAATATGTGTAGAGGTGGGAGAAGTCCTAGATGAAGCTTCCAAATTAATATTAAAAAAGCTTTCTTTATCCTGAGTTGAAATAAGTCACTTTTAATAGTCCAACCCAGAGTCTTAATTGAGAACACACACAGTATCTTCTACTTTGCCATACTCCCCAAAAGTGTGATGAAAAACTAAAATTTTCCTTATTTACTTATTTCTTTATTCACAAACAGTGTCTCTATCACCCAGGCTAGAGTACAGTGCCATAATCATAGCTCACTGTAACCTCTAACTACTGAGCTCAAGTACTGCCTCAGCCTCCCCTATAACTAGCACTACAGGTGCATGACACCACACCTGGTTTTGTTTATTTGTTTGTTTGTTTTTAGAATGAGAGTTTGGCTAAATTGCCCAGGCTGATCTTGAACTTCTGGCTTTATGCAGTTTTCTCACCTCAGTCTCCAAAAGTGCTGGGATTATGGGCATGAGCCCCTAAAACTAAAATTTGTAACATAAATCTGATTTCCCCCCACAGATACAATTAAATTTGGAGAATTTATTCCCAATTGCTGTTGCCCTCAGCTATCAGTCCTCTCTGAAGACTACTCTCAATTGTACAGATCACCTTGTCCAAGATCACACTGCTTCCTAGGAGCAACTTGAATCAAATGACTGGTCAATATTGGGGTAAAATGAGCCAGGCTCCTTATTTCAATCTGGAACAACTCCAGTCTTCCCATGAAGTTATCTGAATCCTTTGTTCTGATTGCATCACAGCCCAACTTCTGTCCAATTTTGCTTCCTTCTCTTCCATTATAGGTGTAAATCCCCAGAGTTCTCACTAACAAACTTTCTTCATGTTAATTTCCTATTTTCTGAGAAACCAACCTGCATCTTTTGTATACATATTAAAGAGTACTACACAAATAATCAATAATATAAAATTCTATTTGAGATTTTACAATATCATATCCTATGATTAAACAATTCTTTTTCTTAGTTCAGGTTTTGTTTCAAAAAGCATTCAAAGGGCCATGTGTGGTGGCCTACAACTGTAATCTCAGCACCTTGGGAGGCCATGGTGGGAGGATCACATAAGCAGGAGTTCAAGATCAGCATGGGCAAAATAGTGAGATTTCCCATCTCCACAGAAAATAAAAACCAATTAAAAGTTGAAAGTCTACCGTCACTAAGGTCATGAAACACAGAAGAGTTGAAGGGATATATTTTGAAAAGAAAGATTTAATAAAGATAAAACTAAAAGTTACTGAACTTTATAGAATTGGTCCTAGTATGTCATTTTTTTTCCCCTCAGTTCACACTTTTCTATAGCAAGATGGTTTTCAGAAATCAATCTATCCAGGTTTAAGAACAGAAACTCCTTTTCTCATATAATTATCATTTCACCAATACCAGCATATCTTTGGAGTTACACAAAGCACACCTGCTGTTAACTGGCCTGGAATTTATTAGCTTTGAACTGCTTACCATTTGTTGCTTCACAATACTCATTTCAATACCTCTTTCCCTTGCCTTCCCCTGCTATAAAGAAAGAAAGCTAAAATACTCAATGGAAATACTCTCAGGCATGTTAACACAGTTCTGGACAATGAGATTTAGGCAGAAGCTCCTAGTAAGAACTTCCTTTCTTTGCAGGGAGTGAGAGGAAGTCACACAATAAGGAGGTTTTTGGTTCTTCTCTTCTTCCTGCCTGGAAAGTGGGTGCAATGTGTGGAAATATAGCAGCCACCTTGGGTTTAAAGCAACAAGAAATGAAAGCCTCATGCTAAGTATGTCAAGTGGAAATAGAAGGAGCTAGGGACATCAAAATTACAATATTAAGGCGCTACGACACCTACCCTTGTACTGGCTACTTTTAGACTTGTTATATTAAATAAAAAATGACTCAAATCAGTAGTGAATTTTTTTTTTTTAGTTTTCCACTATACTTACTATATATTAATAGCCAGCATAGTCATTGTGCTGAGAAAAACAAACTTCTAACATTACATTATATAAAGAATCAATAATCACCAAATTTTTCCACAGGAATACTGCATAACATTTTATTTGCAGGTTTCCCTGAATTATAATGTTAAGAGAAGTTAGGGTCTGAATAATATTCATCAATTCTTCATAAAATGATAAATCAAAGGAAGGAAAAAGGGGCAGAAGGATTGAAATGAAAATGAACTAGGAACAGGATGAAAGGAGACACACAGCTATAAATTGAGTCTTTGAAAACTGTATTATGTAGTCTAGTAATCTAATTTGATATAACATAAGAGATGGCCTAGGAAGATGGATGTTTAACATGGCCTTTTAGATAACCCATTCTAAAACATACAGTCTCTCTTCATGGGAGGTGGACACAGAAATTGCAAGACTAGAAATGTCATTTTGTAAAGGTGTTCTGAGTTGTTGACAAAGCAAAAATGCATGTTATAAATACTACAAAATGTTGATTTTTTTTTTTAGTGAAAATTCAAACATGGTATAATCTAGTTGAAAAACTGTCCTACTTATGCATGATAACTGAAGTAGTTCATAAAGGAAAAGCCAGAGTGCCACCTTAAGAAGCAGTTTCATATCTGTTCAAATAAAGTTAATTTAATATCAAATTTTCAAAATGTTTCATTTGAATGCTCTAATTACATAATGAAGCCAACTAACAGTTTGATTTTCTGTCTTTGTTTTTGTTTGTCCTAACTGAACAATCAAATATCCATTTAAGCAGTGAGAAGGAACTTCACTTACATACAGAATACTACTCTCATCAGGTATGGCACAGTTAATTTTAACTTAAATTGTAAAGATAATTATAAAGCATAAAATTACAAACTAACCTACTTTTACAATCTGAAAATACATTCTAGTTATGTCAAAATATGTATAAAAGAGATGAATTTTAACTTTATAGCCCATATGTTAAAGGTTTAACAGAGGTGACTACAGTAGCATAGATCATAGACATTATAATTCTAAACCAAGTAATAGGTATTGAACCATACCAAGTTGTCTATTTGACCTACAAAAATGGACATTTCATAAGGTTTGAGTTACAAAAAACAAAACTATCTTTTCTTTTTTTTTTGTTTGCTGAGCATTTAAATCTTCCTTATGTTCTTAGCCAGCTAAGCCATTAATCACTATTATGCTTCATCAAAAAAAAACACTAAAATCTTGATAAAGTAAATAAGAACTGTGATTACAGCACTCAGATTTTACAGAAAACAACTAATACATCAAAAAATTAAAAGAAACCACTTAAGTACTCTTATGTCATAAGAGTGAATGTTAAAGTCTTTTATCAAATTAGCAGTAAGAGGAGTAAGGACTGTAAATTAAGTATATTATTAGCAAGCTATATAAGAGCCATCTGGCTTCTTTTCAGCCTATATTTTTCCACATTGACAAATTTTTCTTTTGCTGTGATTAATTCTGCACCAAAATAGCAAATTTGAAAATCATCTGAACAAAATACAAAGTCACTCATATTTCACAGCTGATAATAGAGCTAACTTCCAGGGAGAATAAAGGCTACTCTTTACCAATATGTTAAAAAAGAGAATTTGACAAGAAAACCAACTGGAGAGTATATACTGTTCTGGGAAAAAGAACCTATATTTGCAGGTTGAGCATCAAATTCTGTATCTTCACTTAAAAAAGAAAAAAAGTTTGTGCCTGAGGCACAACAAGTTCCAAAAAAATCACAAATTCATATGCACTCAAAACATTACTTTCCAAATTATGTCAAATATTTGGTAGCCTAAATTGACCAATTTCCAGAACTTGTTGATTTAACAGGCTAAAAAGGAGGTGAGAGAATTCCCCTCGTGGATGTTTTACAAATAGAAATATCCCAGAAAACAAACCAGAAAAGCAGATTAAGCAAAAAAGGAACAGTGTCTAAAATAGAATAGAATCCTGATCTCATTTCAATCATTAAAAACTTTTTAAAAATTGGAGCGGCACCTATAGCTCATCGAGTAGGGCGCTGGTCCCATATACCGAAGGTGGCGGGTTCAAACCTGGCCTCGGCTAAACTGCAAAACAGACAAATAGCTGGGCGTTGAGGTGGGCGCCTATAGTCCCAACTACTAGGGAGACCGAGGCAAGAGAATTGCGTAAGCCCAGGAGTTGGAGGTTGCTGTGAGCTGTGTGATGCCACAGCACTCTACCCAGGGTGATAGAGTGAGACCCTGTCTCTACAAAAAAAAAAAATTTTTAAATCAGGGTGGCGCCTGTGGCTCAGTGAGTGGGACGCCAGCCCCATATACCGAGGGTGGCGGATTCAAACCCGGCCCCAGCCAAACCGCAACAACAACAAAAAAATAGCCGGGCGTTGTGGTGGGCACCCGTGGTCCGAGCCACTCAGGAGGCTGAGGCAAGAGAATCGCCTAAGCCCAGGAGTTGGAGGTTGCTGTGAGCTGTGTGATGCCACGGCTCTCTACCAAGGGCAATAAAGTGAGACTCTGTCTCTACAAAAAAAAAAAAAAAAAAAAATTAAAAAAAAGTCAGTAAAGACAACAGCATTAATGCAAAAGCTCTGGTGAGTCCTTTTTAATGAGAGTGGCAGAGACAAGCATTTACTATTATCTGTCTTTTTTGTTTGTTTGTTTGAGATAGTTTCGTTATGTCACCCTCGGTAGAGTGCCGTGGGATCACAACTCACAGCAAACTCAAACTCTTGGGCTTAAGCAATTCTCTTGTCTCAGCCTCCCAAGTAGCTGGGACTATAAGCACCTGCCACTACGCCCGGCTATTTTTTGGTTGCAGTTGTCATTGTCATTTAGCAGGCCTGAGCTGGGTTCAAACCCACCAGCCTTGGTGTATGTGGCCGGTGCCCTACTCACTGAGCTACAGACGCTGGCCACACTCTCTGAGAGTATGTGTCCAGCCATACTCTCTCCTTTTTTAAACTTCTCTTTTTTTTATTAAATCATAGCTGTGTACATTAATGCAATCATGGAGTACAATGTGCTGGTTTTATATACAATTTGAAATATTTTCATCGAACTGGTTAACATACCCTTCATGGCATTTTCTTAGTTATTATGTTCAGACATTTATATTCTGCATTTAGTAAGTTTCACCTGTACCCTTTTAAGACGCAAAACTTTCTTTTATTATAGTGAGTCCTCAAGGCAGCTCATATGCTCAGTGACCCATGCCTGCCATGCTTACCTTGGGATCCCCATATTCTTCCTTCCCATTTCTACATGGTGAAGTTGCCAATTCATTGTAACCTCTGATATTCTTGAAAGGGTAGGCAATGGGATTCTAAATTGTCAAACAAACTGGAAAGACATATTACCACTTTTAACTAATCCCTAAATTCATATGTAGAGCATACACTCCAGTGAGTTATCCCTGCAATCCAGAGAGATGATTTGGCTCATATTAAGAATAATGATGAAGATATAAAATAATAAATACACATATAAAAAAATTTGAAACTCTTCACTCTACTTTGACTCCATGTGTTTAATTGTATTTTGTGTTTTTTTTTAAATAAATTTTTCCCAGGGAGAAAGTTTGAGGGGAAAGGTAGTAAGAAAGAAGAACCAAAGAATTGTACCATCATCTGTATTTGTTTCTCATGGCTGACATAACAAAGTACCACAAACTGGTTGGCTTAAAACAACAAAATTTATTGCCTCCCATTTCAAAAGGGTAGAAGTTTGAAATCATAAAAGAGATATTCATTCACTTACAGAAGCAACCTTTAAAATTTATCCCAACATTCTTATTCCAAATAACCTTTCTTAAACTTAAAAATGCCCTAATTTCCTTCTCTGCTTAACCACCACCATACTATACATTATAGTCCTTGGTTATGTATCACTTGCTTTTATCATTCACTGACAGTTCAATCTCTCTCTCTCTCTCTCTCTCTCTCTCTCTTCCTTTCTCTCAAACAGGTTAGCAGAATGAAAAATTTTAAATGGTTAAGTAAAGAAAGAAGCAAATAGGCTTGCCTTATTATGAGAGTTAAAATGGCAAATATATTGAATTAAACATTAAATTTGGCCAGAAGCTACCAGGCAGTCAAAGTAAAATGCAAAATATGAAGGATTATGTTATTTTTGTTGCTAATAAAAGAAAGCATATCAATTCTTTGAAAGACACACATTTTTCCTATAAAAATTCTTCATAACAGAAAATTTAAAAACCAAAGAAAAGTTTTCATAGAAAACTTCACTCAGGTAGCAGATGATATATTTAACAATAGTTTTATAGATACAGAATAAAGATCTGTTGATGAACACCATCCTGTAAGGGACTAAAGTTATTTTCAAATTAACAATTATATTGCAAAAAGCCTATAATGAATCAAATTAATATAATCCAAATATGATAATATAATGCTAAAAGCAGACTTTTGTATATGTAGAAGAGTAGATAGCTAGCAGTTCATTTGGACTATTTTCCTTAAAAATCACTTATTTCAGCTAAATTTTGTTTTGTGAAACACAGATCTTTGGAATGACCTGGAGCATAGAAGTTCTAACTGAAGGAAAATCTATAACTCTTGGATTTTCTAATACTATAAAAAGCCAAAATAGTACTTTTACCTACTTGGAAATAGGTAAGATTACCTGCTTGGCAAAGTTAGGATTTTCCTCAATGAGCAACTTTGAATCTACTAATTAAGACTTCTAAATATCAAACAAATTATACACCACGACCAAGTGTGCTTTATCCCAGGATCTCAAGGCTAGTTCAATATACGTAAGTAAATCCATAAATGTAATGCACATAAAGAAATTAAAAAATAAAGACCATATGATTCCCTCATTTGATGCAGAAAAGCTTTTGATAATATCCAGCATCCCTTCATGATCAGAACACTTAGGAAAATTGGTATAGAAGGGACATTTCTTAAATTAATAGAGGCCATCTACAGCAAACCCACAGCCAATATTGTATTGAATGGAGTTAAATTGAAGGCATTTCCACTTAGATCAGGAACTAGGCAAGGTTGCCCATTGTCTCCATGTCTCTTCAACATTGTCATGGAAGTTCTAGCCATTGCAATTAGGGAAGAAAAGGCAATCACATAGGATCAGAAGTGATTCAACTTTCACTCTTGGCAGATGATATGATTGTATATCTGGAAAACACCAGGGATTCTACTACGAAACTTTTAGAAGTGATCAAGGAATATAGCAGTCTCTCGGGCTACAAAATCAACACTCATAAATCTGTCGCCTTTATATATCCCAATAATAGTCCAGCCAAAAAAAATTTCAAGGACTCTATCCCTTTCACAGCAGTACCAAAGAAGATGAAATATTTGGGAGTTTATCTAACAAAGGATGTGAAAGATCTTTATAAAGAGAACTATGAAACTCTAAGAAAAGAAATAGCTGAACATGTCAACAAATGGAAAAACATACCAT
>CAUYON010051154.1:0-25773 GCA_963573935.1 Arctocebus calabarensis | reverse complement strand
CTACTATGAAGCTAATTTATAGCTTTCATATGAAGGCTAAAACCCAACTATAGCACAAGAATACAGGGAAAGGGGAAAGGGAGGGGAGGGGAGGGGGGAGGTTGGGTGGAGGGAGGGTAACTGGTGAGGCCACACCTATGGTGCATCTTAGAAGGGTACAGGGGAAACTTACTAAATGCAGAATACAAATGTCTTCATACAATAACTAAGAAAATGTCATGAAGGCTATGTTAAACAGTTTGATGAAAATGTTTCAGATTGTATATGAAACCAGCACATTTCCTGGTTGCACTAATGTACTCAACTATAATTCAATAATAAAAAAAAAGATTTTATCAACAAGAAAAAAAAAGAGAACATACTATAATAACATATAACATAATAGAAATACTCATATTTTTGAGTAAAAAAAGTCAGAGAAATATTTATTTGATCTAATTCTATTTGCATAAATCAAAAACAAGCAAAGCTAAGAAGATAGTGCTTAGAGACTTATTTTTGTATAATTAAGAACTGTGAAGAAACCAAAGAATAGTAAACATAGACTTCATAATGGTCACCTCCAGGGAGACAACAGGAATGTGTTCAGGGAAGGCACAGAGGATTCCCAAAGATATTAAAGCGGTCTCTCTTACTGTCTTGCATTGTGTGATGAGTGCAGGAAATGTTCCTTCTATAAATACTTGCTTTTATGCTTTCAGGAGACAGAGATCCAACCCATTATCTGTATATAAAGTGTGTATAGAACGTACATGTGAATATGCAGAACATATGCTCAGAGAATATGTGAATGCATATTATTTATTTAATCTGTAATCGACTGATTACAAAATAGATCCAATTTTTCACCCTTCTTATACATGCCCTGTGTGATGTAAATATGCAGTTCCTCTCTTGAGACTCCCCTCTTGTTTTTTTTTTTTTTTTTTTTTGAGACAGAGTCTCACTTTGTCACCCTCAGTAGAGTGCTGTGGTGTCACAGCTCACAGCAACCTTCAACTCCTGGGCTTAGGCGATTCTCTTGCCTCAGCCTCCCAGGTAGCTGGGACTACAGGCGCCCGCCACAACACTTGGTTATTTTTTTGTTGCAGTTTGGCTGGGGCTGGAGCCTCTTGTTTTTTTTTAATATAGCCATTTTTCCATAGGCCCTAATCAGTATTCCTTTTTCTTGAATTCATGTATCTTCCCTGCATCCTCATCACTACCTTAAATATTAGGCATCTTTGCCCCTATTTTTCACATGGAAATTGCCTGGCTGATAGCTCTTATTTTAATTATTGTTACAATTATTTTTATTAACAATGCTTGAAGCTACCCAAAGGCATTTGTTTTTATAATTAGAGGATATTTGAACTTCAATAGAATTCACCCACTACAAGAAAAGCACATGTGCTGAGGAAGAACTTGGGGGAGGCCGATCCCAGAATTGGTGAATGAGGAATTTGTCCTTCCCAGTAGCTCCTTAAAAAGAGACGTGACCCAGTGATGGAGCTTATTATTTTTCAGAAGAAGAAATGGGAAGGAAATATTTTTTTTTCATAGACAACATGAAAAGATGTTCTGAAAACAAGGAAATGCCATGCAGACAGTTCTCAGGACAGGACTTCTGGCATTTAAGTCTTCCCATTTACTCACTTTTGTGTAAATCGTTTTTGTTAGACATGCACCATTATAAAAGTGATGTGTTTTCCGTGCAGTGATGGCCAACGATCCTAAAATAACATGACTGAGCTCCAAGCTGAAAACTAAACATGGCAGAACATGTAAATCCTCAGGCTACATCTGACAGAGAGCTAATTAAACATCAAGGTTTCCTTCACGGCAAACCACAAGCTCCATCCACCTGCCTCACAAGTAACGGGAAAGGATCAGAGATGAAAAATTCTGCTAAATGGGGCATATTTCCAGAAGCAATTCTTTTTTTTTTTCTTCCTATGTAAGGCACTAATATATTTGTCATATAGCATTTCAAGGACCACTTTTTAACCCAAACCTTGTCTTATACCATTTTCAAACATACAGAAAAATTGTGACGACAGCAGAGTTCTCAAACAGCTCCACATCTGGGTGTCCCATTATTAGCATCTGACATTAGTGTGGTATGTTTGTTAGAATCCATGAACCAAAATTGACATAGTGTTAGCTAAAGTCTGCCCCTCACTCCGATTTCCTCATTGTCCCCTGGCATTCTTCTCCGAGTCACGGACCCCCTCACCGTCAGCGCTCACGTCTCCTGAGGCTCCTCCTGATGTGGCCGTTTCTTAAACTTTCCTGGTTTTTCATGACCTTGATGGTTTTGAGGACTACTGACCAGATACTTTGTAGATGTCCCTCAACTGCAATTTGTCTAATGTTTTTCTTACAGTTGGACTGGAGTTAAGTGTTTTGAGGAAGAAAATCAGAGAGGAAAATGCTATTCTCATAAAGTGTCATTTTTTAAATTCCTCTTTCTTTTTTCTTTGAAAGGGTAAGTGTAAGCATGTAGGAGCAAATATGTACAGAAAAATCATTAGGGAATAAAACAAAATGTTATCAGATGTTATCTGAGGGGGGTGAGGCTACTGTTTTGCTTCTGTTCTCTCAATGTTCAGCAGTGGACCTGTGCTTTCCAGCTTAAAAAATATATATATATCTTTTTTTGGATCTGTCCACACCTATCTGAAAAAGTACTTAGCTTGCTAAAATGTACAAGTTCTTCCCAGGGTTGGTGAGAATAAGCAAGTGCTGCAATGAGCCGGGTCACAGGGAGGGGATCCTTCTGGTTCCTCCGACAGCTGCCACCTGCTCAGTCACCTCACCTGAGAAAGAGCCAGCTGCAGGGAGCCTGCAAGGAAGAGGAACTTCAAGCCTGGTAGCTCCACAACAGCCTGGGTGTCTCTCCTCTCTCCTCCGCTGCCTGCCTGTCTGCGCCTCTCTCTGTCCCCGTTCTTCCACTCCCTCGCTGGTTTGTTCCCACAACTAGGGTTTAGTGAGTGCACTGAAGACTGAACACTGAGCAGACACGGAAGACGTTCTTGGACGCAAGGCAGGCACCGCCCAGCCGAATGAGGCTGTCTGGGAATTAACACTCTGCCTGGGGATGATAAATGCCATTAGAGAAATAAAACAGGGTGAAGAGAGGTGGATCTGGATGGAGAAAGGGGTTTGGTATTGTACAGGGAGGAAAACCTTCCCCCTGCCTTTTGAGGGTTTGTCAAGTGAGTCTATGAAATCAACTGACAGCAAGCAGATTAACAGGAAGAAGTCTATAAATTGATGACTTACATGGGGAAGTCATGGGGAGGGAAAGAAAAGCGAACACCTGCCCAGCCAGTGGGATCTAGCAGCGTAGACCCTTTCCGTGGGTAGAGGGGTAGGGGTGCAGGCACTTGAGGGGAGAGTACACAGTTTCTGAGGGAGGGGAGGGCCCTCAGAAGACAGGGGCGGCCTGAGGCAGAGTCTCTATGGGGTGGGGGCTCCTCCCCGGCTTCTCCATGGGGTCAGTTTAATCTTCCCTGGTTGATGCGATTCCCGGGAGCAGGTCGTTGGCGATGGTTTCCTTTTGGAGGATCTGTCTTCAGGCAGAAAAGAAGCTCAGAGGAAGCCCTTCCACCATTTGCTATTCCCCGTTGCCTTCGGTTTGGATTCCAAAGTGGCGTATTTGGGGGTGGCATTTCCTGAACACCTTCCCAATTTTAGACAAAACGGACTCTCTGAGAAGATGCCTGAGAAGGGATTAGGGTTCTAGGTGGAGGAAATGGCAAGGGCAAAGGCTGGGGAGGGTTTAAAATCTTAGAGGGCCCATCACCAGGGCGTGCATCACCACGGCATGCACCTGTAATTCCAGCTACTTGGGAGGCTGAGACAAAAGAATCCTTTGAACTCAGCCTGAATCCTTTGAGACCAGCCTGGGCAACACAACAAGACCCCCTCCCCCGACCTCTACAGAACAAACAGTCTTAAAAGTGTGCTGAGTGGCAAGTGCAATGTCACATCCTATGGCCTCTTGTAGACCTACATCTCTGAGGATTTCGTTCTGTTCAATAGAAAACTGTTGGTGGGTTTTTAGTAGTATAGTGATATGATCTGAACAAAGTATTTAAAAGATCATGTTGGCTTCTGTTTGGAAATTTTACTGAGAGTAGAGGAGCTGGGTGATGGTGGGCAGGGACACTTGTTTAGAGATAATTGCTTTAGTCATAGCAACAAAGACGATCAAGTAAACCAAGAAGGTGGAGAGACCCCATGTACAGGGCGGCCATAAAGTTCAGGTGAGGTTTTAAATTGCACACAAACTTTATTCCCATCCTGTAAAATTGAAGGAAGAAACAAGGGATACACTAATTAATTACATGTAAAATGTGAGGACTTTGTCAGATGAAGCTATTTTGTACCCAAAGAAATATTGCTTCACACATATTTTCAGCCTTTGTATTGGTTGGGATTTGACAAATTCTCATATTTACACTGTTTCTTGGGGGACATAATGGGGAAAAAAGCAGACTTTTTTCATTTACTTGTCTTTTAGATTCTCTCCTTCCTCCCTCAAAAGTCATCCAATCTAATATATTTGTTTCTTTAAACATGTCTGTATCCTTGCTAAATTCATATTGTTATTTTGTGCATATTGCATTTCTAATCCACCAGGAAGAAATGACTTTGAGACCTCATTTTATTTCTTACTTTTTACTCAACATTATGTTTTTAGGATCTGTTCATGTTGCTGTACATGTAGTTCATAGATTTGTGTACTGTGTTCTACAGTATCTATTACCCACTGATGAATATCTAGGCTGCCTACGAATTCCTGCTATATCAACATCACTTCTGAGAATATCCATGTACAGAGTGTCTTAGGGACTTCTTTGTGGATATCTCAGGGGCAAGATAACTCTGGTTTCCTGTTTCCATTCTTTACTTTTCTTGATTTTAGGAGTTCCTCATATTCTAGATACTAATCTCAATCTGTTTAGGATATTATGTTTGTTTCTAATCTGTCACCCATTTCATCTTTATGTAGTTTGCTTTATTTGAACTAAGATCTTTAATTTTAATGCAATGGAATAATTTATTATCTTTTAAAAATCCTTAAAGTATATAGCAGGGGTCCTCAAACTACGGCCCGAGGGCCACATGCATTGGTGTGAATTGTATTTGTTCCCGTTTTGTTTTTAACTTCAAAATAAAATATGTGCAGTGTGCATAGGAATTTGCTCGAGGTTTTTTTTTTTTAAACTATAGTCTGGCCCGCCAACAGTCTGAGGGACAGTGAATTGGCCCCCTGTTTTAAAAAGTTTGAGGATGTCTGGTGTATAGAGTTCAGAAGAATCTCAAGAAAGAGTCAGGGTAGAAATATGACAGTTAGTACAAAGAGCATGTTTAAAACTGGCAGGTTGCATGTCTACTGAATGGGGCATAATGCAAAAACATCAGTGTGAAGAGTTTCATTCAGTCTTGGAGTTGGTTAAGTTCACCAATATTCATCTTCTTCCCCCTCCACACCTTTTCCTTTGAGGGGTTGCGTACTGCACTCTTTTCTTTGAATGATTGAAACAATTCCCACATTCAACAGACTCTAGCCAAGACCTCTTTTTAAATTCTAGACTTCACATTTTCAGCTTCCTGATCTGGGGTGCAGAAGAAATGTAGGAGTCATTTAGTCTTTCTGCTGACCAACAGAATAGAATTGTAAAAGTAAATGCTAATACAGTTCTAATTACATGACAATTTTTTCTGTGCTTTACAAATAGGAATGCTTTGGAATCGTATATTAACCTTATCTAAACAATCTTATGAAGTTTTTACTTTTACTCCTATTTTACAGAAGAGAACACTGAGGCTGAGAGAAATTCAGTGACTTGTCCAAGGGGATATGACCAGTAAGTGGTGGAGCCAGGATATGCCTTTGTTCTCTGGAATCTATTCCATATTTTAGGAGTAGAGCTGACGGAAAGCGAGTATAAGATCCAGGTACCCTGGAACATGATTGGCTGAAGGATGGGCATGTGGCCCAAACTGGATAATCAAAGTCCTTTTCTGGCCAAGCCTTTGGGAAATGATCTATTTCTGTTGATCAAATTATGGTCAGGTGTGAGCCTGCCAAGGGTCATCATGCTGTCCAGGCAAGAGAATCTGAGGAAAGAGGGACATCGATACCTGAGGGCATCATTTGAGTCCCAGGATCCAACCACAACAGAAGCCAGTATGAACCTGGATGTTTTGGTTTTGTGAGTCCATTATTTCTCCCTTTTTAAAATTTTAACCTAGTTTGAGTTGGGTTTCTCACAATATATTAAAAAAAATTCTGACTACTATCAATAACCTACAAACGCTTTTGTCAGATTCCTCATTGCTACGGGGAATGAGGAATCGCTTAAACAGCCTTTCCCTAATGAGGGTTATTCCCACATTATGAATCAGCCTTGTCCACACAGAATTCAGAACCCAGATACCAGCCTCACTGGCAGTCAGGAGGAAGTACGTGGCCTGGGCTCTGTGACATCTACGGAGGCGTGCATGAATCTTCTGTCTCTGTTGGTAGGTGACAGCTGTCATGTCCTGTGTTCAGGAACAGCAGAGGCTGCAAACACAGGTCATTGGCTCAGAAGCAGCATTGGTCCCTTTAATGAAGCATCTTTCACCTCCTGTGATGTGCTCTGAAAGCTTAGCCTTGAATCTGTTTCTCCAGCTTCCCCAACAACTCTAGGGAGAACAACCCTTTAACAAATAATGCTTCTACTTAAATAAGACAGAATGGTTTCTGCAGTTTGTAACCAAGACCACTGGCCAATAGATCCTGTTGTAAAACACAAGCTCCACAAGAACAGAACATGATACAGTACTTGACACATAATAGATGATTAATAAATCATAGGTAGAATACAGCCACAAACACATCACTCTTCTTGCTCACAGTCTATGAAAGAAGAAAAAAGAAGAAAAATTGCACACAATTCCATCACCAGAGATTATGACTATTAAACTTCTGGTAATTCTACTTCTAGATTTTCTTTCTCTATGAGTATAAAATTATAAACATATTGTTATAAAAAGAAATAGAATAGTTATAAGCAAAAGGTGGTTTGCAATCTGCTTTTTTGTTTTTCCTTCCTTTCTTGCTTTTAAAAACCTCAATACATCACAGGCATTATTCCATGTCAACAAATTTTACCTACATCATCATTCTTATTGGCTAATAGCTGCAAGTATCCCATTGTTTGTATAAACCATAATAAATCAATTTCCCATTTTCAGACTTTTAATTTAGTCCAACATATTTTATATATGTATTAAATTATCATATATACATGTAGTTGTGTATATTGACTATGTACAGTTATATAATAAACAATGCTCTGAGGGAAATGTCCTTGACCACATATCTCTGTTTCACCTTTTTTTTTTTTTAAGAGAAAGTGTTTTATTCTGCTGCCCAGGCTGGAGCACAAATCACAGCTCACAATAGCCTCAAACTCCTGGATTCAAATCATCCTCCTGCCTCAGCCTCTTGAGGAGCTGGGACTATATGCACACATCACTATTTTTAGCTAAATTTAATTTTTTATTGAGAAAGAGTCTCACTGTGTTGCCCAGGCTGGAACTCCTAGCCTCCAGGGATCCTGCTTTGGCGTCCCAAAGTGCTGGGATTTTAGGTGTGAACCACGCCCCCTGGCTCTGCCGACTTGATTGAAGCCATCTCTCACTCCGTTTCTCCCCAGGAACGTCCCTCATTCCCATACCTTTTGCTCTAAATCCCTAACGTTAGGCTGGCAAAAATTAGAAGCATGTCAAATTATGCACACCGAATAGTAAAGGTTTGGGGGGGGTTGTTTGTTGCTTGTTCATGAGTTTGCTTGCTTATTTATTCATTTATTTTGCTAGACTTGTGAAAAACAAAATTCACCACATTTTTAAAGCCTAGCTTTTGTATTGTGTTTTCAAACAAGATGTTTCTGCAGAAGAGCTGTTATTTTATTTCTTTATGTATTTTAGAGACAAAGTCTGCTCTATCACCCAAGCTGAAGTGCAGTGAAGTCATGAGCTCTCACTGCAGCCTCGAACCCTTGAGCTCAAGAGATCCTCCTGCTTCAGCCTCCCAAGCAGCTGGGACTACAGGTGAACACCACTGTGCTTAGCTAAGTGAGTTTGTAAAAGCCACCTTACTTTTGCATGTAAGTCAAAGTAATTATAATAAACCGCACGCTGTAATGAAAACCCGAATCAATGAAGGAATAGATCTGGCAGAGAAGAAGTACCTGCTGGCGATTGAGAGTGGGTCTGACAAGTGAGACCTACCAATTTCCCTATTTTGTGACCAGCAGAAAATCCCACTGGATGGTGAAGATTTCCCTCAAGGCAAGGCACAAAGCAACTGCGGCCGTGGTGATGACCAAACAGGCATTGCCAATGAGGGGTGCCTTGTGGCTAATAGCTTCTTTTGTCTAAAGGGTGACTTTTTGGATCCTCCCCAGAAGTATATCATCTTCTCAAAGATGCCTCAATATAAATAATAGAATAATTGGAAAAATGAACAAATGTACTCCTCTGCATTCCAGTGGTTGCCTTGGCAACCAGCAGTGCCGCTTGCTGGGAGCCAGCCACTCTGCGGAGGGCCCGACGCCCGCTCCCTCCACCCCAGGCAGCCTCTGCAGTTCAGCTCCCGAAACCCTCCCGTCATGGAGTAGAGGCCTCTCCAACCTGTCGGAGAGAGCTGCCCACCTTCTAAATTACAGATCTCTCACCGTAACCCCACTCAAATCGCACCCTCAGTAGATTTCCTAATGGAGTCGGCAGAGAAGTGATTCCCACCAGCACCAAGTGTTCATTAAGAAATATTGGTGCTAATGAACTAAGATGATTTGTGTGAAGCATGCACTTAAAAATTACTCTTTTTTTTTTCTGTTTCCAGTTTAATGAACGACTTTCCCTTTAAGCAATGTAGAAAGCTTTCCAAGGAACTGCCATTGTCTGTTACGCAGTTGAGAGGCCTGGTTTCATATTCTGCCATCTTTATGCTCTTACTAAATCTTTTTCTTTCTTCTCCTCGTCCTTCTTCCCTGTAATGTTGATTACTAAGTGTTTGCCTCTATGTCAGGAGGTACCGGTCAGGATATATTAAAGAAATGACTGTGGTCAGGATTCATAACTGGAATACAGTGCGGAAAAGCAAAAGAGGCAAAATCCAGGGATGGGGGGGCCACTGCCAAGCACAGTGGATGCCTGGGTCCTACTTGACAACCACAGAGGTGTCCACCCATAGTAGGCCCCAGAGTCTCGGAGCAAAATGGCCTTTAATCTTTGGCCAAGTCAGAGTCACCCTCCTTCCCTCATCCTACCTCACCCACCTAGGGCTTTTAGTGATAAATGTCCTCATGGCTACAAGACCCTTGACCACTTCTGAAAAAGTATTCTTCCACCTCCTGTCTGCCAGCACCCAGGGGAAGAGGAAGCTCATCACCCAGCTTTGAGGGGTTTGGACAAGCTCTGAATCTGAGGGAGGCTGAAGACCCACACACACACACACACACACACACACACACACAAGCACACTCTAAACTTTGGGAGAGTTTGTGAACCCCCACTGAACTTTAAGGTAAGGATTGCAGAGCAAAGTGTACAATTCAGGGCAAAAGACTGTCCCCCCAGGTCTGGCTTTCTGTCCTAACACAATTTCATCTATGAGCGCCGATTAAACAGAACTTTTATGCCCAGATACTCTGTCTCTGGTTAGATACTTTGAAATGGAAAACAATGGAAAAGAAGATATGATCTTTGTTCTGGAGGCTGTTATAAGTGAAAAAGAGGCTTGAGGGGAGACAAATATATGAACAAGCAAATGGGAAATGGAACACAAGGATAAAAGGGGAAAGAGCAGACCTCTCTCTCTCTCTCTCTTTCTCTCTCTATCTCTCTCACACACACACACACACCCCACAGAAGAGAAGACAAAAAAGGAAGAGAACTTCTGGGTCAGAATTAGTCATGGAAGCCTTCCTAGAAGAAATCATTCTTGGATGAAAATCCAGATGACGAGTCATACCCCAGCCACAGGAGAAGGAAGCTGGGAAGTTCAAAGTCACGGGCTCTCTGAGATCCACAGTCTGACGGGTGCACCGGCTTCCGTATTATCTCTAGTGTTAATTTTCTCCACATCCAGGACTGGGCAGGAGAAAGGGTGGGCAGTTTACAGAAGACCAGGGACTTTCTGTCCACCTAAAAGTGGTGTGCGTGAATGTTCTCAACGTTTTAGTTGTGGAAAACCAACAGTGCCGAGAAGCGATTTCCTTGCCTCTCCCTGCAAGGCTGCTGAAGCCTGAGAGCTGCTCTGTTATGGGAAAAGTTCACCAAAGTATTTCTTAGAGAGAAAAATAACAAAAGGCTTTCTTTCAACTTAAAATATTTACATGAGTAGGAATACTGTGCTCTATCACTCAAATGCTGCACTAAACTGCAGATCCGGACAAGCTTCCTGAGGGCTGTGCCTGAGCCGAGCAGCTGACAGAGGAAGGCGGCGGGTACACAGACGTGCGTGCCGGGGGCTGGGCAGCCCAGGGCCCGCGTCCTGCACATGAAGCAAGCATTGGCCTTCCAGAAAGGATGTGTGCTTTGGACAGCAGGCTCTGGCTTCTGTCATTTTAAAAAAGGGTTTTAATACAGCTGTCTGAGCTGACCAATGACTTAGACAAATCTAATCTTGCCCGAAAGAGAAATCATTGCATTTCGGAGTTTCCCTCCCAGTTTGCTTATCAAGGTTCAAAAAATGACATTTAAGAAATGTAAAGTTTTTGTAGAAATAGAGGCAAGCCGCCCTCAGTTTAAAGCCTTCTGCGGTGACAGATCGACCCCAAATGGTGTGGATTAGGGTGCTCTTCCTAGCTACAGGAATAACCTAACATGTCACGTGAGAGCCGAGCGGGAAAGCAAGCGGTGCTAGGAGAACTCCAACATTTCTATTTTTAACCTGGTTTATAGGTTGGTGACATTATTTCCGAAGGACAGCATAGCAAGTTGAGAATCGCCAGTTTTGTGTGAATGTGCCTATTTGGTTTGCATTTAATTAAAATTGAGATTATTTGCTAATTATTTGGGGAAAGGAAGTGGAAAATAGAAAGCTATTCTGATGGTGTGGTGGCCGGGAGCCAGTTCTCACTCCTCCTTTTATCAGGCTCTCTGGTGACAGCCAGCTGGCGGCCCTTGTCACACCGTCTTGCTGCCCAATCCCTGTGCTGCAGCTCACGCTGTCACTGCTGCTTGAAGTCACTGTCGGGTTGATAGCCGCTCTCTCTCTCGACAGCCGGCCCCTTTTTCAGCGGTTCTTGACCCTCTCTTACCTCTGAGACCACCTTCTACAGTCCCTACACCACAAGCGTGAGCCTTCACCGGAGTCCCAGGGTGAGCCCAACCACCCCGTGAATTCAGCCATCACACAGTCCAACATTTCCGAAACTCTGCTCCAGCCCAGACCTCTCTGCACATTCCACGTGAGACATTTTCACTTGAACGTCCCCAGGGCTGCGTCAATCCAACACATCTAGAATGAAATCACCTTGTCCCAGTAGCACCTCGGTGCTATTCCCCTCATTTCCTTCCCTGGGTAATGTAACCACTTCCTAGTCGCTCGCTCAACACTTATGGAGCACTTACTGTGTACCAGACACTGTTCTAGGTGCTCGGGATACATCAACATACAAAACCAAGACCATTGCCCAGTGGAGCAACCCAACGAACACAAGCCGGAAGCCCTGGGGCCCATCCCTGATGTGCCCCCACACTGTCAAGGTCATAATGAAGGTGACTTCCATCTCTACCTCATGTCTCACAACACGCCCACACTGCTTCCTGTCCTCATCTCTTCCCACTTCAATTAATCCTCCACTTTATGACCTAAGGGACCTTCTTAAATTACCAAGTGGCTCAAGGCTTTGGTGACTTCTCATTGCCCACATGACAAATTCAAAGTCAAGCCCAGCACGGCTCCTCTTCCCATCACATTCTGCAGGAACCCGAGTCACTCTCTGGTACTCTGTGTCCTTGACCCCAAGGCCAAGAGTTTCTTCCCAACCTCTCTGTCTCCTATGAAGCAGGGACAACGGCCCCACAATCATTTTCTTTCCTAGCACAGGAATAAATAATCACAGCAGTAGTTACTGGATGTCAAATGCTCGTTTACTTGCCAGAGACTATGTTAAGCACCTCACATACATTATTTATACCCAGAACACCATTCTGGTGAGGTAGGTTCTGTGTTTATTAAGTGAGTTTTACAGAAGAGGAACCTGACACTCAAAGATATTAAATAACCTGCTCAAGTTATACAGCCAAAAGCTGTTCGAAAGCTCCTGCTCCTACACAAGGCTGAACTGCCCCGACCCCTGAACCTTCCCTGCACATGTTAGAGACTCATTTAATTCTGATGAAATGATTTAATTTTGCTTTCTTATAGCTGCATCTTTTACTGGAAGCTGCTAATGAACGTCTTAGGAAGTGGGTGAATTAGTAAATAGATTCTAATCAAAATAATTTTACTTAATACAGATGTCTTGGCACACTCCAGATCTCAGAATTACAGTTCTTTAAAGGTTTAAGGACTTATATTTCTTTAAAGGTTAGTAGAATTTGTTTTTTCCTCTCCCCTTCCCTTAACTTTATGGGATGTCTTGGGGAGGCTGCAGTAATCACAGGTCAGAGAGGATAAAGGTGTGGTGGGCCCTGGAAAGAGGGAGGATGAGGGTCCCTCATGATGCCCACAGATGCTGGACGCCTGCCTGATGGCCCACACCCCACAGTCGCTGGACAACTGACTCACAGCCCACATCCCCCAGACACTGGACAACTGACTCATGGCCCAGACCCCACAGACACTGGACGGCTGACTCACGGCCCACACCCCACAGACACTGGATGCCTGACTCATGGCCCAGACCCCACAGACGCTGGACGCCTGACTCATGGCCCAGACCCCACAGATGCTGGACGCCTGACTCACGGCCCACACCCCACAGATGCTGGACGCCTGACTCATGGCCCAGACCCCCAGACGCTGGATGCCTGACTCACGGCCCAGACCCCCAGACACTGGACGCCTGACTCATGGCCCAGACCCCACAGACACTGGACGCCTGACTCACGGACCAGACCCCACAGACGCTAGACGCCTGACTCACGGCCCAGACCCCACAGACGCTGGACACCAGACTCACGGCCCACGTGCATCCTCCCTTCATGTTTTGGCCTCTTTCCTCATCACAGTCTGCATAGGTGGCCTAACTATTGGCAAAAATGACAGGCAAAAAGTATGAGCTTTTCCTGACCAGATCCTGGAAGTCAAGATCCCACTGAGAAGACCCAGAAAGACCTGGGAAAGTGGTCAGGTTGAGAGAAATGATCTGGCAGCTTCAGGTCACAGATTTTCTGTGGTCATTTCAAATCCAAAGGTTCAACTCCTGTTTTCACTCACTCTAAGCCAGTGTCCCTTTCAGACATGGTGACCCCACAGCGATCAGAGGTCAGAGTCGCCTCTGCTGTGCCCCATCTGAGGACCACTCCACACTCGCTGGCCACAGGGAGGACGAGTCTCCAGTCCACCAACAAGCTGATGAGGCCTGAGGCCATGTGGGTCCCCCGCAGTTGGGACAGGATGAGGCCCACCTGTGGGCCAGTGTCGCAAACTGTGGGTGGTGACGCCCAGTGCCAAGGTGAGGATCGGGTCTAGAAGACCAATGTCTGCTTCTTCCTCCTGCTCTGAGTAGTCTCCATAAACGAAGATGAAGCTTAAAAGAGAGGTGTCTCTCACTGTGCCCTGTGACTCGGCGGGTGTGACAGAAAGAATGCCCTGCCCCTAAATGCTGGAGGAAGCTCCAGCCCTGCTTCTGCTCAGGAAGGACGGGGAGCTGCCCTCAGCCCTGGCCCTGTGACCCAGGCCTCAGAGGTCAGCCAGGAGGTGGGGGACAGGTGAGAACTGCGATCTGTGGCTCAGCTGAGCTACTCGGAAACCCCACCCAGGCACAGGTTTATATAGATGACCTTGAGATATGGGCTACCTCCTCTTACAAAAATCAGCCCCAACACTGAAGGAAGAGAACAGTCATCCTGCCTCAACTGCCCTCAGCCACCCCCACCTCAGGAGTTCATTGTCGCCCTTGCCAAGCCCACTCCCCTTGCTTCAGGAAGAAAGAGGGGGCCTTTTGTTCTTAGGGGAGCGTGTGCAGCTGAGGTGGGTGGTGGTCAGGAGGCGGCCTTCCCTCCCAGGTGTGACCTCTGAGGGCGTGGGTACAGCCATCCACTCTGAGCAGCTCGGCCTGAGAAAGTCTGAGGGGCATGTGGGTTCAATCCAGCCCCAGTCGGAGCAGTGGGGCCCGACCCCAACTCCAGCACAGGGACACCTCCAGCACCTCTCCATGGTGGCCGGTCAGTGCCCAGGCCTGGCCAGGTGTCAGGCCCAGCTTAACTAGGTTCCGGACGCAGACTGCTAAGCTACCTTGCTCAGAAAGAAATTCTCTTAGGTGCCTGAGGGCTACCTACTTTAGCTGGAGAGAGAAAGAGAGAGTCTTAGGGAAAATAAAGCAGTCTTCTTAGAAAGATAGATCTTAGTCTTTAGCGGAGCTTGGCGATCTTCAGCAGAGAGACGCCGTGCTGGCCTGCAGGCAGGAGAGGAGACAGAGTCAGAGTAAGCGGGTCTGTGATAGAATGCGCATGCTCCCGACTGCCTTCTCCTCCAGCCTAATATAAGGCTGATCTCGTGCCTCTCAGCACCACAGGTGTAGAGTCTGCCAATTCCCCACTGCTCTCGTCTCGTGAGCTCTCATGCTTGTTAGGAGCATTAAATCCCTCCCACGCCCTTTCCACCAAGGTGTTCCATTATTGAGTTATACAGGTATTTCTTATAACTCTCACTTCCCCCTAGCCAGAAGCTATATGGGCTGCAACAGTGGCCTTCACCAAGGGAGAGACCCAGGATGGGGTTAGGAGCAAGGGTGTCTGTCGCTGCCGGGGAGGCCAGCAGAGCCAGGCGGAAGGGGAAGTTGCATCTGTGTTGTAAGAAGTGCTCTAGAGTAGTCTCATTTCATCCTTTTGGGTGTTGAGCCCCTTTTCTAGATTAGAGAATTGGAGCTTTCAGAAGCTAAGCTTCCATGTTTCACAGGTCACAGTAACTCTCTGGGCCCCAGTTTCTTCACCAGCCCCTGAAGAGCTCTGGGATTGGGCCTGGCCTCCACCAAGAATATCCTTCAAGGCTGAGACTTCTGCCCAGACCACACTGTCATTGTTCCCACCATGCTAAAACGATATGCAGCAAAACCCCACGTGTCCCTTTGTCAGGGACAGACAGACAAGCACACAGCAGATTCCTGGAACCTCTTCTCCAGGTGGGCCTGCTCTCGGCCAAACAGGCAGGGTCCACATCCATGTCCTGATGCGTGATACTGCGGTGAAGTGCACAAGGCCGCTCTCAGATCTGAGGACAGAAATCCAAGCTCTCTGGCTTTAAGGAAAGGGACAAGCCAAGAAAGAGAGAGAAAGACAGGCGATGGTGGCAATAGGAAACATCCAAGACAACTAGTGCCTGATTTTAAAAAGACAGTAATTCAAGCATGTGTGGATGAAATAAATGTCAAGGTTGGTAACAGTCAGATCCCGCCAGACCTGTTTGGGGATGGGGTGGCCAGCAAAGGCCATTAACGGGAAAGAAACACCTGAGTTTTCTGATCATTTCTCAGCTTCCAGAGTTAGTTCCAGATACAGTGTATCAGTCCTTGGCTTTATTCAATAACTAGCTGGTGGGGACCCTTCGGTTACCCTGACATTTTTGTGGGAGCCAATGCCTTAAAGTCAAGGTTGCCTTAGGCCCCGGGACAATCACACTCAACATTACTTTTTTTCACTTTAATCTTTTTATGGACATCATGTTGCTGATTTTTAGTACAAATCTTTTTATGACGAGTTTGAGGAAGGCAGAAGGACTTTTATGAGGACAAGCCTGGTTTACTATGTATGTAATTCAGTAGAGCTTTTAAGATGTAGAAATTTGATTGCCTGCACATTCAAGTATGTTTATGAAATTCTCTGGCACCAGATCATATTGCTGTGTGATAAGAACGGGGAATGTTTATGTGACCTTGTGGCAATGGTAACTGTGGATTGAGGGTCTCAATTCTCAAATTCTTGCTTTGTAAGGAACATTCAGTTACTCCCTGTAAAGAGAGTGTAATTTGGTGACAAAGAGGACCCTGGTGTCTGCCTCATCCCAAGGGCCCAGAAATGCCAGGCCCGCCCCACGAGGCACAGTGGTAGGTCTGGTAGAAGGTGAACAGATGGTGGGAAAGTGGCTAAGGGCCAGTAGCAAGAACCAAATTGTAGCTGGGAAACAAATTTGCCACTAGAGACTGTTACCTGGGCGGGAACAGGAGGAGCGTCTAGTGACCTTAAGCTGACATGGGGCTCACTGCCATACAACTAACACTGAAGATTTCAATACCTGTGGGTTCTTCTGGAAAGTTCAGGGAAGATGCATGTGTAATAAGAAGCTTATTAGGTAATCCCAACCTGTCAATCATGTTGTAACTGTCACCACCTATAAGAAAAGCATGGACTCCCACTTTAGGTACAAATCAGAGGTGATTTATTACTCCTGCGCAGGGGGCTGCTGCTAGGAAGGCAAACGGCCCCCAAGTGTAGAACAGGCTGATTTTTATACCCTTTTCGTTGCCATGCAAGCAAGCAAAAAACAAAAGCAAAATGTGGTGGTCAGCTAGAGGCGGGGTTACGGGGGGTGGGGGGGCTACGGCGTGGTAGTTGGCATAGAAACAGTTTGGGAAACTTAGTAGCTTGGGAGACAGTTTGGGACACTCAGGAACCCGGGAAACTCTGCTTGAGTGAGTTTTTACCATTGCTTGGCAAGGGAGTCAGGGAACTCAGAGAGAACTTCCTTGTAACCTGTTCTCAGATTTAAACCATTGGGGGCGGATTTGAGACGGACGGTGACTCAGGCTGAAATAGTTAAGGGCTTTTTCTTGCCTGGTCTTTTATAACACTCACACCAAAGATTGAAAACAACAGCCAATCCTGCCTTGGGGAAAGGTAGGACCAGCTACTGACGTCTGACAGGTAGAACAAGTTGGGACTTGCCGTATTTTCTCCACTTCCACAGGGGGAGCCTTCTCTCTCTGAGATATATTCTCCATGTACTTTACTTTCATTCGGCAGCAGATGTGTATGTGTGTGTATATATATATTTGTGTGTGTGTGTGTGTGTTACTGCTTTGTATTTGTGACCAGTCTGTCATCCACCAGGCACCAGTCAAGAACCAGGGACCCCCCCCTCCCAGCAGGACCCAGCAGTTGAGGTACCCAGGGGCGAGTCACGTCTGAACCAGCAGAGGTACTGAAGGTGTGTAATGTCCAAACGGGAAAATCCAAGAAGATCAAGTAGACAAATTGTCATGATGGAAGCCGTAGGTCCGCCAGGAAACGACTACAGAAATTATTATCCAGGAAAGAGAACCTTGGAGAAGGCACGTTCCTGGGCTCTGATGGCTCCGTCTAATGTAATGTCAGCTGCCACTGGTCGGGTTCTCGTATGGTTCCTCAGGCTCAGTACTCAATGCTGGAGTTGTCATCCTGTCACATGCGGCCACCTCTCCCCCTTCCTGGAACTGTGCTGCCCGCTCCCTGGGGCTTGGGCAGGGCAGGTGACAAGGTGCGCAGCGAGTGGTGGGAGACCCCTGCAGGCTGACACACTTACCTGATTGCTAGTGTGAAACTATCCTCAGTTCTCTTCCCTCTGATCATGGGCCCCAGATCTGCCCTACCCCACGGTTCCTGAGGGATGTCAGTGTCAGGGCTGTCCCTCACCCCTGCCCACACCGATGGGCACATAATGTGAACAAGAGATAAACCTTGGATATACTAAGCTGCCGAGATTTAGAGACTGTTTAGTATTGCATTATAATCTGCCTACCGCCCCTATCCTCAAAAGTATTTATTAAAGGGAAAAAGAAAGGAAATTTGGAGTAAAATGCATTGTTTGTTTTAAAGTCTTTGATCATGGTTAAAAAGACTTATTAAATTAGTATTGTTTTAAAGTCTTTGATGATAGGTATTAAGGTCTTAAATTAATATTAAGGAGCATATTTCCTGCAGGTCTTGTTCCTTGTCAGAGTTGGCACTAAAGCATGGAATCAAGCAATTAGAACAGCTGGACTCAGCATGTAATAAAAATTGAGCAGTAATAATAGTTTTTGTCATATATTTATTGGCTGTTTACTATAACCCAGGCACTACACTCAAGGCATTGCATAATGATCTCATTTAATTCTACTGTGACTTAAAGAGGCAGCTCTGTGTGCCACCTGCTCCTATTCTGCAGATGATAAAACTAAGACAGAGAGAAACTAAGCAACTTGTTCCTGGATGACACTAAGAGACAGACGCTGTGCTGGGTAGTGAACAGAAACAATTCCCACTTCTACCAAAACTACCCAGAATTTCCCTGTGGCTATAGCCAGAGGGCATGAAGTTGAGTGAAGAGGTCGATGGAAAGTGTCTCATCTGAAAAGTTTAGCTCTAAATATGGAGCCAGTTCTTTAGCAGATTTCCAGTCTGCAGTGAACCCCATCTTCAAGTCATTCCAATTTCTATGTTTGGGGGGCTTCCCAGAAAGGATGATTCTAAGGCAAGATATTGAGAGCAAGTAAGTATTAATTCAAGGGAAAGAGTGAGACTAGGGTGAGATGGGAGGTGCAGTTCCAAGTAAAGACATGTGCAAGGGAAAAGAAGGGTGTACACAGGTATTCATAGCCTGACACGGGTGCCCACAGGTATTCCCAGGCTGGGATGGGAGCACACAGGTGGTCACAGGCTGGAGTGTTCTAGGGGCAACCTGAGTGGAAGATCAGAACAGTCAAATGTGGAGTCTGGACCTCTGCACCTCTCAGCCAAGACCATAGCAACTAACATATGTTGAGGGCGTACTATGCACCAGGCATTACCCTAAGTGCTTTGCATGTATTAACTTATGTGTCTTTCCAACAGCCACGGGAGGTAGGCACTAATCTTTATTTCCATATTACAGATGAGGAAACTGAGGCACAGAAAAGTTAACTAACTTTCCTAAGGTCATACAGCCATCATGCTCTAAAATGTAAGTTGCTTGAGAGTAGGAATTTTCATGTTTTGTTTGCTGCTGAATCCCTGGTGTCTAAACAATGCCTAACATCTATTAGGCCTTAAATAAGCAACAGTTAAATTAATAAATAAAACAAGTAAATCACCAAGTAAAATATTATAGGTTTGCTCCCCCTAAGAATGCTACAATTTCTTCTTCAGAGTTACTGATGACTATGTAAACCCCTTCCCAACCTTGCCAGAACATACCACTGGGTCTTACTCGTCACTTACGAATTTGGTATTACATCTCTTTTTTAAAATTCAAGGTGTCCCAAAGGTCACCCTACATAGGAAAATTAACACACTCATATTTTACATAATATTTTTTGTATTTATATGTCAACGTGTAGAGAAACATTTTGTAAATATTTTATAAAGTTGTGTAATGAATAGTTTGTAAATAAGGGGACATTTAGCTATAATCTTCCATCGTGCGGTGTGGCAACGACCTTTGGGACACCTTGTAGAATTCAATTCCATTTATTCCATCCAAAAAGTTCTCACAAGTCCCTACTGTGTGCCAGGGTTTACAAAAATATGGTCTGAGATCAAAACCAGAGCTCTGAGTCCAGCAAAAAAGGAGTGGCTGCGTGAACACATGTTAGTACACCTAGTACTGTAACCATCTGATAACGCTATAATGCTGGAATTTATGAATACTTTGGGGACACAGATAGGCAAGTGCGAATTCTCCTGCAAGGGTTTCTCCTGGAGGGAACTAGTTGTGAAGAATGGGTCAGAAGAGGCTGGCCCAGAGCTGGTGGGATAATGTCCCCCAGAGGACCATCATAAGCAAAGGCCTGGTGTGGCATCCCTGAGGGCCCCTCTACTCAAATGTGATATCCGCACAGAGAATCCTGAAAAACAGGGTGAGATCCACCTGGAAGGGACTCGCTAAGAAATTTGTGCTTTTTTCCAGTGAGCCCTGAGAGCCAGGGGAAGCTTTTAAGCAGCGAAGAGGTGGGGTAAGATCTGACGTCTTCAGAGGAGATATATTTGGAAATAAAGACATTTGAAATGACCATTTCTATTCAACTACCTTTTTTTCCAGTCTCCTTGGGGGACCAGAAGGGACTGATAAATGCCTCCGCAGATCTGCCTGTGAGAGGCCCAGGCGGACGACAGGACTTCTGGCCATTTCTGATAGTTCCTTAATCTTAAGGAGGATCTGAACAGCCCTGTCTTCCTCACTCACCATATTTTCTAATGCCCACTCTGGTGCCCGATCCTGTGCCCGCCTTAATCTTTTGAAAGATTTATGGCCCCTGCGCTGTGCCTGTGACAGCTCATCTGATGACGGTTGCCGGAGGCGGGGGCGGTGGAGAGATAGTCGGCGACAGTTGAGGACATGTGACAACTGCGAGGGAGGGAAGCATTCCTCTGGGGAGAGCACTTGGCATTTCAGTTTGGGAGGGAGGGCTGAGATGCCAATTTGCTGCTGGGAGCCTACAGCCCGCAGCCCCTCTGCAGCGCCTTCGATGCGCTTGGCGGGGGTCGTTGGCGTTTCCTCACATGTCAGAGGCTTTGGTGGAAACACAGGCTCTCAACGCGGAAGGCAAAGCTGGAGACAAAAAAAAAAAATCACTTTGCTTCTGCTTGCCCCAAACTGCGTACACGCAAACAGCTGAAATATGTACGAGGCGAGAACCATGAGGGTGTGCGTCCCACCGAGGCACCGGGGCCTTGTGCCGGGGCTCAGGTCCCTGGCTGCCTGGCGACAGACAGCGTAGAGTGGGGCCCCTGTCTCCCACGCAATTTCTCCCTGTGCAGCCTTGAAAATGCGCTTTTAAAACGCACCCGCAGGCTTCTCCTCGGAGAGTCCTTGGCGGCAGGGCGAGCACAGTCCAAGGTCAGTGGGTGGCACGCGGTGGTTCTCCGCAGGGCTCTGCCTGAGCTCAGGGGACCCAGCCCCGGGTACCTGCGGTGGGAGCCTCCTGCTGCGGTTCCCGGCCGTCTGGCGTCGGAGCGTGAAGGGGAAGTGGGTGTGGGTGGCAGGCCCGGTGCAGGCAGGTGATCACAGGCCCAGGGCCCAGAGGAGCCTGGCTGGTGCCGTCCTCCTTCAGAACAGCCTCCCCCGGCCTCCGCAGTCCTAGTGGCCACAGAAAGCCCCTCTGTGTCGCTCTTGGCTGGACTCACGTGGAGGTCACAGGCCGCTCTGCGCTCTGGAGGCCATTCGTCGGCGTCCTGCCCCCCTCCCTCCTCGGGGCCTCTGTTGTTTCCTACCCGGCACCCCCAAGCAGCTGCTGGGACACGGCGGGAGGGGCCGTGACAGAGGGTAAGGAAGAGCTGACCGCTGTCCCCTCGCAGCTCCGCCGAGGGCCGCCTGCCCGGCGCTGTCCGGGCCTCCCCTGAACTCGCAGGTGAAGACGAATAAAGAGGAAGGTGCTGATGGAAAGAGAGGAAACTGCTAAGATCTAGAGACTGGGCTGCCCACCCTGACTGCCCCTGCCCCGGGCTGACCAGGTCCAGCTCCTGTCTGCGGCAGAGCCCCGCCCCTCTGCTCGGGCCACACCCCCGCAGACGCTACCTCAGCCCACCGCCACGCCCCCCACGCCCACAGCAGACACTTCGGAATTTGTCCAACGCCCGTGTCGTTCGCGGCCCCAGTGCCTTTGTGCGCGCTGCGTCCTCCCTCCACAAGAATGAGTACCCGGTGCCTGCTCTGCTGAGCGCGGCAGCGCCCGCTGGTCGCTCCGAGGTCGCCTGTGCTTCGCTCGGAACGTGCCCCCTGCCTGGGCAGGGCCCCTCGCGTCGCCTGTTACCCTGAGACGCCGCCCCGCCCCGGGAATGAAGCAGCTCTGGGCCTCCCGGCCGTCCGCGGCCCCTTCGGCGCCCACGCAGCTGCGACCCCCGTTCGCCGCCGTCTCAGCCGCTCTCACTGGGCGCTCGTCTTACCGGCGGGGTTGTGCGGTGGGCGAGCGCACGTGCTCTGCTGCTTACTGGGTCCCCTGATGTCTGGGGTGGATATTAGGGGGCGACGCGATCTTCCTTCAGGAAAGGAACATGGAGAACTTAAAACGGACGGGCTGAGGCTGCAGCGGAGCCTTCTCAGACGGGCTGCAGACTGGGACGTCCACCTTAGTCTGTGGTCTGCTGGACAAACGCCACGCCCCCGCGGGCTGACACGCACACTCGTTTCTCACGGTTCTAGGGGCTGGGAAGTCCCAACTGGAAGCCGATCTTCCCATTTAGGACCTGCTTTCTGGTTCCCGGGTGGAGCCTCCTTGCTCCGTCCCTGCATGGCGGGGTCAGGGAGGGGAAGGGCCCTCGGGTCGCCCCCTGGAAGGGCACCGTGGGATCAGGGCTCCTCCCCATGACTCCATTGAACTGTAACTGCTGCCTTCCTCCAAATACAGCCTCCCTGGGGATTAGGGCTTCAACTGATGGGTTTGGGGGGCATGATTTAGTCAATAGCACCCCCATCCTGGGTATCCCCTTGAAATCAGCCCTCACAGTTACCTGGTACCAGCTACTCAGTCCTTAGACGGAAGGGCACGAGTGCCTGGTGACTTCCCTATGACTCGACGTTCACCTACCCTCCCCTATATTTTTAGAGAGCTCTTCAAAAATGACCCCCAGAAAACTTGGAAAATATAAAATGTACCCAAGAAGAAAATTGAAATAACTGAGAAATAACCAATGAATTCCATAACTGAGGAATAACATTCTGATGTGATAGCTATCTCCTTGTCTACCCATATTTTTAATAAGAACGGTATCAGCCTTTAGAGACAATCTTGTAGCTATTCCGGGCTCATATACTGATTACAATTCACTTTTGGTTCTTTGCGCATTGATTGTGAGACAAATGATACACCCAAGGAACTCATAACCAAAAACTGTCTTTAACATTAGAATTTCAAAGAATTGTAGGGACTCACGTTTTCTCATGACACCTGTCACCAAGGGGTTGATGTGGATGATCACAGGTGAATAAAGTCATGTGCTCATTCTCTCTCTCTCTCTCTCTCCCCTCCCCCTCTCCTTTCCAATCATTGCTTTGGGATAAAGACCAAGTGTTTACCAAGGTCTGGAAGGTTCTCTGTGTGCACACACTGGCTTTGTCTGACCCTCCAGCCTTGTCACACATGACTCTGCACCTCTTCTTTCAGTCTTTCAGATGACAACATGAAGGGTCCGTCCTCAGTGAAGTCTCCCTGAGTCCCTGAACAGCTCCAACTTCTCCCTTCTATTCATCATTCTAACACCAGGCACCGCCTCTTCTTAGCGCTTATCCAGGCTGTGATTTAACATTTCTGCCTGTCTTCCCAGATGGGCTGCAAACTCCAGGTGGCCCACTGCGTGCCCATCACCTAACCCTGCCCCTGTCACATAGTGGACACTCAATAAAGGAGCAACTAAAGAAAAGAACACATACTTGATATTTTAAACTTAGTGTTTTCTGAGGAGAGAAGCAAAACCCTGTGTTTATTTCCCCTCTGAGGTCACATAGCCAATTAGACACAAAAGAGGGTGAGACCAGGGCTGTGTCACTCCCAGCCGCACACCTGCGGCCGTATGGGGCTTCTTCCCATAAACCAGGGACCAGGCGAGTTCAGCAGCTGTGGTCCCAAATTAAACTTTTCAGGCAAGGTCAAGATGTTAGGGTTTGTTTTCCGGAAGATATGTGGAAGCCTCGTCATTGTGAACAGGATAAAAAGTTATGCCTTACAGTGGAGGAAATCGCTTTTCACTACAGCAAATTACTGCTTGTTCCCTGCCACAGGCAGGGTAGATTGAGCACAATTCCTTCTATGATTAGGAAGTTATATTCTTCTCTCTGTATTTTTTTCCATTTGCTGCTGTCTGTGGTATGTATCAAATAAAAGATATTTTATTATTTAAAAAAGAGTAAGAAAGAGAAATAAAATAAGAGAAAGTGACCAGGCAAGTCATTTATGAGGGTTCACCATCTGTTCCTTGCAAAAATGCAATAGATTTTTTATTTTATTTTATTTTATTTATTTATTTATTTATTTATTTATTTATTGGGCTGGGGCCAGGTTTGAACCCACCACGTCCGGTATATGGGGCTGGCACCCTACTCCTTGAGCCACAGGCACCGGCCAAAAATGCAATACACTTTGTAATATGACATTTATCAATATCTATAGTGGTTGCATCAAACAAAAAGGACTCTAAGAGAGAGAAAAAGTAAGTCTGATAACTGAGTCTAGGAAACAACCACTGGCATGATCAGTATCTGGCTTGTAGAGAGCCAGAGCAAAAAAGAGGAACAGTCACCAGTGACTGCTCTGTTCGATGGCTCAGTCAGGTGCAGGGACAGAAATCTTGGCACACACAATAAGTATACAAGAAATATATCTTTAACAACTCTTATGTCACTCAATGGCATAAGTGAAGTAAACACATTTGTGGCACTTTGTTGTGAAGTAAACACCACATTTGTGGCACTGTCACAAATCTCCAGGATGTTGGGACATCTGATGGTCTGGGAGGGAGTCTGGAGAAGTCCTCCCAGTCCACACAGGTTGGCCCCAAGGTGGCCCTGTTGACACAGCTACTGGAGTCCTGTGCAGCCTGGGATCTTTCAAACAGGGTGCTGTATCACTGAGGTCTTTCTTTTTTCTTAGATCTCACTGCCATATTTACTCACTGCCAGGAAGCCAGTCAGTACAAGAAGAGGAGAATAAGTGGATTACCGACTGAATTTGACCTCAGAATAGATATGTACATGTCCCAACCCCCAGTATTAACGGAATGTGACCTTAATTAAAAATAAATTTACAGCCAGTCACTGTGGTGCACACCAAGAGTCCCAGATATTTGGAAGGTCAAGGCAGGATGGTCACTTGAGCCCAGGAATTTTTGTCTGGGCAATGTAGTGAGACCTAGTCTCAAATTACATAAATAAATAAATAAGGTCCTTACAGAGGTAATCAAATCAAAATTAAGTAAGTCATTAGTGTGGGCCATTATGTGGTGTGATCAGGGTCTTTATAAAACAGGGGAACTGGACACAGAGCAGACACACAAGGGAACATGGTTATGAAGACACACAGGTCGAGAAGGCTGGGACAGAAGGGCTGCATCTCCAGACAGCTTGGGCAAAAGCAGGAATTTACCATCAGGATGCTAGGCTGCCTCATGGACTGTGACAGCAGGAACATTCTTAGGCTTCAGAAGTACTTAGATCAAGTAGTTTCCTAGGGCTATGCTAGCAAAATATAGCAGACAGTGTGGCTTAAACCAGAGCAGTTTTATTTTCTTGCAGCTGTAGGGGCTGGAAGTCCAAGATGGAGGTGTCAGCAGGGCTGGCTTCTTCTGAGGCCCCACTCCTGGTGTGGGGATAGCTGTCTGCTCTGGGTCTTGTTTGGTCTGTGCCCTAATTACCTCTTCTCAAATGACATCAGTCAGATTGGATGAGGGCTCACCCTCATGGCCTCATTTAAATGGTCACCTCTTTAAAGATTCCATCCCCAAGTCTAGTCACTCTCTGAGGCCCTTGGGGTATAGACCGCCACAGATGAATATTGAAGTCAGCTCACCCTGATCCTCCACCTCTAACCCCACAGGTGAATATGGAAGTCAGCTCACCCTGACCCTCCACCTCTAACCCCACAGGTGAATATGGAAGTCAGCTCACCCTGACCCTCCACCTCTAACCCCACA
>CAUYON010051150.1:0-32194 GCA_963573935.1 Arctocebus calabarensis | reverse complement strand
CCAGAAGCCTCACGCTGTCTCCCTGTGTCCCCAAAGGGAAGTTTCTGGGCAGATCCCGCCTGGCAGAGATGCCTGAAGTCCTCTCTCCCCAGTCTCACTGTGCCCAGCCGCAAGGAAGCTGTTACTTGTCCGCCATCTTGCTGCCATTCATTAAATTCAATAGAGAGACATTTTCTTCATTTAAAGGATAAGGGCAACATTTGTGTTCTCTTGATTATATTTGGTGCTTGTGGAGAAAAACAGTGAGAGGGGCTCTAGTTGAGAAGGTTGACAGAGTAGGAGTATTGAACCTACTATTATGGTTCAGCCACCTGCTAGGGTCCTCTGTGGCCCCAGTTCTCTAGGTAGTTGCTGCTTTGTATTTTATGCTCTTACGGTGGCTGTTAATGGCTGTTGAAGCTGATTAGGGGAGGAAGAGATGGGACTGTCTAGGGGGCCTACCTGGATTTTAGGTAGGCCGATGTGCAGTGAAGTCATTTGACTTTTAGACAAACTGTGCTGTTATTTACAGGTGTCAGTGATGGAGTATGTTACTGCAGTTGTCTGCCTTGGGTTTCCTCTGCTTACCGTGGATGGCCCCAGAGGGGTAAGAACAAACTGAGGCTGATTGCTGGGTAATTGGCAGTGGGAGTGAGGATGTGCAAGCTGGTGTTGAGACAGACTGCAGTTGCACAGCTCTCTTGAGTGGAGTTTCCCGGTCAGTGTTTCTTGAATATGAACTAGCTGATTCTAAAACCTTTACCTCTTTTAGGATGTGGATGATCCCCTATTGGATATGAAGACTCCAGTCCTCTTTGTCATTGGTCAGAATTCCCTGCAGTGTCACCCTGAAGCCATGGAGGACTTCCGGGAGAAGATTCGGGCTGAGAATAGTTTGGTGGTGGTTGGGGGAGCTGATGATAATCTCAGGTGGGTATGTTCTTCAGATCTGCGAGAGAGCCATGCAGTAGTGTTAGAGAAATGCTTGTCAGATAGCAGTGTAACTGTGGGTAAATCTGGTTGTTAAAAATGAGCCCTAAAAGACATTCTTCTTTATATCAGATTTTTAGCGCAAGTATAAAAATATTCCTATTACCTGTTACCCGAATTTTCCAAATCCTCATATCTTACATTAACAGCAGTATAATTCTCAAAATCAAGAAATTAACATTGATATGATAGTGTTATCAAATTTGCAGGTTCAAATTCATTTATCTCCCTACTGTCATTTTTCTGGTCCAGGATCCAGTCCAGGATCATGTTGCATTTATTTGCCCTGTCTTCTCAGTCTCCTTTTAATAGATTTCCTCAGTCATTCTTAGTCTTCCATGACCTTGAAATTTTTGAACACTACGGGCTAGTTATTTTGTAGACTGTCCTTCAATTTAGGTTTCTGACATTTTCCTGTGATAACACTGAGAAAATGCCTTTTTGGCAGGAATGCCATGGAGATGATATGTCCTTAGTATATCGCATTAGAGGTTACATGATGGTGATTGCTTTTATCATTGCTGATAATAACCCTGATCATGTGGTTAAGATAGCTTCTGTTAGGTTCTCTACCATGAAGTAACTGTTTTCCCTTTGTAATTAGTTATTTTGTGGGGAGAAAATAGTTGGAGATTCTGTAAGTATAACACTTTGTTAATCATACTTTCTCTGGGGTAGCCATTTTCATTTATTTATTTATTTATTTATTTATTTTGAGACAGAGCCTCAAGCTGTCACCCTGGATAGAGTGCTGTGGCATCACAGCTCACAGCAACCTTCAATTCCTGGGCTCAGGCGAGTCTCCTGTCTCTGCCTCCCAAGTAGCTGGGGCTACAGGCGCCTGCCACAACGCCCGGCCATTTTTTGATTGCAGCCAGCATTGTTTGGCGGGCCCGGGCTGGATTTGAACCTGCCAGCTCAGGTGTATGTGGCTGGTGCCTTAGCCTGTTGAGCCACAGGCGCCAGCCAATTTATTTTTTATACTGACAAGATTTTGCTATTTTGCCCAGACTAGTCTTAAACTCTGACATTATCATCATAGCTCACTACAACCTCCAGCTCTTCGGCTTAAGTGATCTTCCTGCCTTTGCCTTCTGAGTAGCTGGGATTACAGGTGTGTGCCACCATCTTACTATATTCTTTTTTTTTTTTTTTTTTGAGACAGAGTCCTATTATGTTGCCCTCGGTAGAGTGCCATGGTGTAACAGCTCACAGCAACCTCAAACTCTTGGGCTTAAAGTGATTCTCTTGCCTCAGCCTCCCAAGTAGCTGGGGATATAGGTGCCCACCACAATGCCCAGCTATTTTTTTGTTGTAGTTGTCATCGTTGTTTTAGCAGGCACAGGCTGAGTTCTAACCCCCAGCACCAGTGTATGTGGCTGGTGTCCCAACTGCTGAGCTATGGGTGCAAAGCCTCAAACTATATTCTTTTATTTATTTATTTTTTTTTTGCAGTTGTGGCCAGGGCGGGGTTCGAACCTGCCACCCTTGGTGTATGGGGCTGGTGCCCTAACTCACTGGGCCACAGGTGCCACCCATCATACTAGATTCTTAATCTTTGTCAGCCATATTGCAACATGTGGGCATTTTGGGAAATGGTGTCCTGGATGGATTTGAGAGCTATGGATAAACTCAGATCTACCCTTGTGGCAAAAATTCCCAGTTATCTCCCTTTTTAATTTAATGATGAATTTTTTTTTTTTAAGCTGGGCATAGGGCTATCAGCTTTCTTTGTAGCTCAGTGTATCTGGCCAATGGAATGTAAGCAGAAGTGTGTGGGCAACTTCTGTGAAATATCCTTAAAAGGAGAGGACCACCTTGGGAATGTTGGCTACACACAGAGAAGCAGAAAGAGAAGATGCTTGGGACATAGATACCTTGGGCCACTTTCCTCCAGATTTTTACAGAAAAGAAAAGTAAATTTCTGCATTAGTTAAGTCACTGTTGTGTTGGATTGTCTATCATTATTAGTTGAACCCAATCCTAAATGACACAGTCTCAAAATTTAGAAAAAACAATTCCAGACTCATTTTCTTTCAATGGTGATCATTAGCATAACTTTGGAAGGGAAGGAAAGCTACTCCACTGGCAACTCTCACCTTTCAAAAAGAAATTGAAGTCTGGCAGTGGTGGCATACACCTGTAATCCTAGCACTCTGGGAAACAGAGGCGTTCCAGACCATCCTGAGTAAGACTGAGAACCCTTCTCTAAAAATAGCTGGGTATTGTGGCAGGTGCTTGTGTTCCCAACTACTCAGGAGGCTGAAAGAGAATCACTTAAGCCCAAAAGTTTGAGGTTGCTATGAGGCCATGGCACTCTACCCAGGGTGACAAAGTAAGACTCTGTGTCAAAAAAAAAAAGACCCTCTTTCTTTAAAAAAAGAAAGAAAGAAAGAAAGAAAGAAAGAAAGAAAGAAAGAAAGAAAGAAAGAAAGAAAGAAAGAAAGAAAGAAAGAAAGAAAGAAAGAAAAGGAAAGAAATAGCTGGGCTTTGTGTCTGGCACCTGTAGTCCCAGTTACTGGGGAGGCTGAGGCAAGAGGATTGCTTAAAAGTTTGAGGCGGGGGTGGTGCCTGTGGCTCAGCGAGTAGGATGCCAGCGCCATATACAGAAGGTGGGGTGTTCAAACCCAGCCTTGGCTGAACTGCAAAACAGACAAATAGCTGGGCGTTGTGGCAGGCGCCTGTAGTCCTAGCTACTCCGGAGGCTGAGGCAAGAGAATCGCCTAAGCCCAGGAGTTGGAGGTTGCTGTGAGCTGTGTGATGTCACAGCACTCTACAGAGGGCGATAAAAGTGAGACTCTGTCTCTACAAAAAAAAAAAAAGTTTGAGGCTGAGCTATGACTCCATGGCACTCTACCCAGGGCAAAAAATGGACTCTGTTTCAAAAAAAGAAAAGAAGGAAGGAAAGAAACTGAAGTCATGGCCTGCAAATTACCCCCAACTAATGGGCAGTTCATTGACAGTGATTCTGCTACCTGGGCTTCATTTTTCTTCCACATCAAAGGCGCTGGTGAGATACTCCTTTGGAACAATCCCAATGAGGCTGTTCAGTTCTCCTACCCACCAGCCATACATGTTATACTCCTGAAAAATGAAAAGAAGACAGCTCCAGTTGGAATTTGGTCAAGCTTCTGTTCATGTTACAGTGCATGGGAGATTCTCTTGGGCGCTTTTTTTTGTTGGCATCATCAGAATGAACTATTAACATCCCTGACGGGATTAGTTAATTTAAAAGTCATCTGGAGGAAGTATTTTAAAAGAAATGTTTTCATTTTATCATACTCTTATCTATTATAAACATAGCACATTTGATGACATTGTTGAACCTAAAGAGCATTTCTTCCTAAACCAAGTAGAAAGGTGTGGCTTCTTCGGAGAAAGCTGAGCACACACTAAAGTGCCAGGACACTAAAGATATTCAGGGAGTCAGATCACAGTTCAAATCAATAATATGTATCAAGCATCTTCTATGTGCAGAGTGCTGTTTGAGTTCCCATGAGGTATATAATGATGAACCAGAAGATTGCTTGCTCCTTGAGAGGGGATAGCATGGAATAATGGGCTCTGGAGTCAGACAGACTGCGATCTAATCCCCGTTTGATCATTTAGTAGCCATGTGACCTTAGGTTCTCTTAGCTTTAACTTCCTCATCTGTAAGAGCAGGGGTAATATTTCCCCTCCTCTGTGCTGCGGAGATGTGACATTGCCGAAGGGAAAACAACTGAAAGTGTCTGACACATAGTAGGTACTCTAAACATTAACTTCCTTTCCTGGGAGAGCTGGGAGGTTGACAGGTACGTCAATAATAACAGGCAGGGGCTCGGCGCCTGTGGCTCAGCGGGCTAAGGTGCCAGCCACGTACACCTGAGCTGGTGGGTTCGAAACCAGCCCGGACCCGCCAAACAACAATGACGGCTGCCACCAAATAAAGGGCCGGGCGTTGTGGCCGGTTCCTGTAGTCCCAGCTACTTGGGAGGCCAAGGCAAGAGACTCGCTTGAGCCCAGGAATTGGAGGTTGCTGTGAGCTGTGATGCCACAGCACTCTATCCAGGGTGACAGCTTGAGGCTCTGTCTCAAAAAATAATAATAATAATAATAACAGGCAGGAGGTCAGTGCAGTGGCTCATGACTGTAATCCCAGCATTCTGGGAGACTGAGGTGGATGGATTGCTTGAGCTCATGAGCTTTTGAAAAATACTATTAGTCTCCACTGCATAGCTACTTCCCATTTCTACTAGTTTGTGCCAACTTACACTTCACACACTTACTGGAAAAGTTTACTCAGGCTCTACCTCAACTTCTTCCTTTCTATTCGCTCTTTATTTTTCCTTTCTTTTTTTTTGTAGCGTCAGAGTCTCACTTTATTGCCCTCGGCAGAGTGCCGTGGCATCACACAGCTCACAGCAACCTCCAACTCCTGGGCTTAGGCGATTCTCTTGCCTCAGCCTCCCGAGTAGCTAGGACTACAGGCGCCTGCCACAATGCCAGGCTATTTTTCTGTTTTGCAGTTCAGCCGAGGCTGGTTTGAACCCGCCACCTTCTGTATATGGGGCCTACTCGATGAGCCACAGGTGTTCCCCTTCTAGTCTCTCTTTAAGCAGCTCTGTTAGGGCCTTACTTAACACTCTTTCCGTGGTCACCTATAACTTTCTCATTGCTCAGATTCTCTGGGTACTTCTCAATCTTTTTTTTTTTTTTTTGGCTAGAGCTGGATTTGAACCTGCCATGTCTGGTGTATGGGGCTGGCGCCCTACTCCTTTGAGCCACAGGTGCACCTGGTTCTTCTCAATCTTTAACTTACTTAATCTCTCAGCAGTGCTGCGCATAACTGATCCTCTTTTTGTTTTTGTTTTTTTTTTTTGAGACACAGTCTCACTTTGTCACCCTTGGTTGAGTGTCATGGCATCTTAGCTCACAGCAAGACTTAGCTCAAACTCTTGGGTTCAAGTGATCCTCTTGCCTCAGCCTCCCAAATAGCTGTGACTATGGGTGCCTGCCACATACCCGGCTATTTATTTATTTATTTTTTTTGCAGTTTTTGGCCGGGGCTGGGTTTGAACCCACCACCTCCGGCATATGGGGCTGGCGCCCTACTCCCTGAGCCATAGGCGCCACCCACGCCTGGCTATTTTTTTAAAGAAGGGGTCTTGCTCTTGCTCAGTCTGGTCTTGAACCTGTGAGCTCAGGCAATCCACCTGCCTTGGCCTCCCAGAGTGCTAGGATTACAGGCATGAACCATTACTCCCAGCCTCATTACTCTCAGCATTCAACAGTATATCCAGCTTATGGGAGGCTGAGGTGGGTAGATTGCTTGAGCTCAGAAGTTCGAGACCACCCTAACCAAGAGTGAGACCCCCCATCTCTACTAAAAATGGGAAAATTAGCCAAGCCTAGTGGCAGGCACCTGTAGTCATAGCTACTTGGGAAGCTGAGTCAAGAGGATTGCTCAAGCCCAGGAGTCTGAGGTTGCTGTGAGCTATGATGTAGGTTGCTGTTAGCTATGATGCCATGGCACACTACAGGCCAAAAGAGTGAGACTCTGTCTCAAAAAAAAAAAAAAAATACTACACCCAGGAGAGACTGGGGCCAAAAAAATACTTGTTAAATGAGGTTATGATGAAATGAAGGAGGCTGTGGGAATTTGTACTCTCAGTTGAGCAGAATTAGTTACAACTAATGCTAAGATACTCTCCTGGTGATTGAACTGGTTGTGGCAGAAAGTGATCAACTGCCTTTAGAAAGTCTACACAAATGGCTCCCTAAATACTGAGAAGGATCTCAAATGACACAAGGATTAAGACTGATCCTTTTAGGACCAGGCAATTGCCTTTTTTTTTTTTTTTTTTGTAGAGACAGAGTCTCACTCTATCCCCCTCGGTAGAGTGCCGTGGCGTCACACAGCTCACAGCAACCTCCAACCCCTGGGCTTAGGCAATTCTCTTGCCTCAACCTCCCAAGTACCTGGGACTACAGGTGCCCCCCACAACATCTGGCTATTTTTCTGTTTTGCAGTTTGGCCGAGGCCGGGTTTGAACCTGCCACCTTTGGTATATGGGGCTGGCACCCTACTCGATGAGCCACAGGCGCCACCCCTAAGCAATTGCCTTTTTTTTTTTTGAAACAGCCTCAAGCTGTCACCATGGATAGAGTGCTGTGGCATCACAGCTCACAGCAACCTTCAATTCCTGGGCTCAAGCGAGTCTCTTGCCTCCGCCTCCCAAGGAGCTGGGACTACAGGCACCTGCCACAACGCCCGGCCATTTTTTGGTCGCAGCCATCATTGTTGTTTAGCAGGCCCAGGCTGGATTTGAACCCACCAGCTCAGGTGTACGTGGCTGGCGCCTTATCCCGTTGAGCCACAGGTGCCGAGCCGGCAATTGCCTTTTAAAAAATCAGTCTTAGGCAGTGTCTGTGGCTCAAGGAGTAGGGCACTGGCGCCATAGACCAGACGTGGCGGGTTCAAACCCAGGTCCAGCCAAAAAACTGCAAAAGAGAAAAAAGAAAAAATCAGTCTTAAATGACTGACGTGTCTGTCCACCACCTCTTCCTACCGCACACCTTCCCGTTCCCTTCCCCAAGGCCAGCTTCTGCCTTCTGGGAAATTACCCAGAATCCCTCAGCTATGCTTGTCAGGATGTTTTAAATCTCTTCTTGGTACAAGTTATGTTATTGTCCATTTTTCAACATTGAACTTAGGGAAGTTCCTGCCTTAAGTTTTCTTGCAGTGTTACCTTGTGTTTACTGAGTTGCCAGAATGTCCACATCTATAGGGCCTGCTGTGAAGGGGAAATACACACTCTGTCTTCTTCTCTTACTGTAACTCATAAAAACTGGCTTTAGCTCTTCTGCTGTTTTACAGAGGATGGGCACAATGTTGTTCGGCAGTCTTTCGATCCAAGTCAACTTGTTTAAACATGTGTGAAATGTGTCTGCCCACCAGATGCTGTCATTTTTCATTACCTACAGGGGATGGGTTAGGGCGTTTGCTCCCAGGGGACAGCTTGAGACCCCTGAATTTGACTCACACTTTGCCCCCCACACCCCTTAGCTGCAATGCCAGGAATAGGGACTAAGCCTTGGGAAGGTGCTGTCTGCCAACTTGAAAAGGGAGCGAACAGGAAGCAGATGAGGCTCAGCAGGGCACCTGCAAAGGCTGGGCTCCCAGTCTGTTTGCTCTTGCTCGAGGGGAACACTGACCCTGCAGACTACAGATGTAGTAGCTTCACCACAGTGGTAAGAACTGAAATGAGTGAAATCAACTCTCTGCCCTTCAAAACAAAAAAGCAGACAGAAGTGTATGGAGGATGGCACAGTCTCAGAGACCATATGTATCCTGCTGTGGGAGCCTGGGAGCTTAATCAAAGCACCTACAGGTCCTGGGATCTGACTATCTTTTCCAGATTTCATCCCTTGGCTGGATATCCGAAAAGGGCTGCAGGGTTGAGATGCTTAAAGCATGAATGGAAAATTTCTAGCTTTCTCTCCCACTACCACCCCCCATGCATAGCTCCAGCTCAGTCTGAACACCACGAGGTATTTTAAAATAATTTCTACTTTGATGAATTGCCGGGGAGTCCACAATTGCTCATAATCAAGGGGAGAAAAATGCAAATGAGATCCGGCCGAGAACTATCACCACCAAACGTTTATTTCACTACACAGTGCCAAAAAGAATTAAAACAACATTAAACTCACAGCAATCATGTTTAAGCCCTCGTTTCCAAGTGCCAAATTACACCACTCTGGATCATACAGATGTTCGTTAATTATGCTAATTTTTATTAAACTATTAAAATGGAGAGAGTACTGGCTCAGCCAGGCAGACCTCAGCTCTGAATGAACTCTGCTCTTGTCTAAAGGTACAAATTTACTGCATTTTCATAAAGTTGCTGATTCTTGGATTTTAGTTTTAGGATGGCAAAGAGAACTAAATTTCTGGGATCAATGTTTTCCATAAAGTCTGACTTCTCTTTGCCCAGATGTTTGGAAAGAGTAGAAAAATGCTGAGAGGTTCCCAGGAGACCTGAACTCCCTTATAGGGAAGTGTTTCTTCTTGTAAGGTGGGATACATACCTACAAGTGGCAATGTTAGGGCATAAGTATGACACATGCTTCCCACTCCATAACTCTGTATAGTATATGCTGTAAATGATACAGCTACAATATTAATTATACGAAACTGTTAAATGAAAATGTTTTAGATAAGAATATAAACAACTATTAAAAAAAAAAAAAAAACCCTTCACATCCATGCTTGCTTCTTGCCACAAAGTCTTTTTAGAAGCCTTTTACCCCAAACAAGTACGGCATGTGGTTTTTCTCACCATAAATATTTTTGGGCTTGATTAAACATCTGTATCTCTCAACATCAACTTCGCCCCACCTCCTTAAGCTTCTTCCTCCCCACCTCCCAAATAATCTTACATTTGGTTGGAGAAGCTATTGGCCTGGATGAGTAGAACATCGAGTGAACCTGAAATAGATGCAGTGCTCACCATCAGCAACAATCAGAAGTGTTTGTGGGGGACTGCACATTGCCACAAAAGGATTTATGTGGCTAATCTCCATCAACAAGGAAAAAAAAAAAACCCTACCAAACCTGCCATAAAAAGAACAGCAAATTCTATAAACAAAAAGCAGTATGGCCACCAACAACGGGCATGTCACACAGCTTGACTCTGCCTCCAGTGGTTTCCTATTGCTGTTTATGGTTTCAAGACTATCATGGACCTCCTCAGTGCTCCTCCTGTCACAGGGCCCTGAGTCCCTGTGTGGTGCTGCAAATACCCTGTCAGTAGGTGTCAGGGGATATCAGGGGAAAAACAGCAGGCGCCTATCATAAGCCTTAAAAGAGATTAAATACCCCTACTCCATGATTGCTACATTTTAATTTCTCTCCTCCCTGCTGCTTCCTATTTGTATAAGCTCTTCCATGGCTCCCCTGGAGTAACACAGACATGACCTGGAATGACCATCTTGTCTTGGGATGAGAATTCAATTTCTAGGCTCAGTGAATCCTAGGCTGTTCCAACAAAAGGGAATTCACCATCCTCTAGGGCACAGAAGCTTAAGCTGGAGTCTGTGAATCCCTGGGTTGTCTATGGATGGATGGGAAGGGATCTTTGAACTCCCTAAAACTGGTGTAAAATTTTGTGAGTACATATACATAGGGTCAGGCCCAGACCTTTCATCAGATTCTCAATGTGTGTATGAATCCTTCACAGTTTAGCAACCAGTACTCTAGGTGGAGCGGAAATCAAAGGTCTTTATGGCCTGTGTATTTCAGTCCAGTGTGGCCATTCCTCCCTTTAAAATAATGTAATGCAGCCTGGGTGTGGTGGCTCACGCCTATAATACTAGCACTCTGGGAGGCCAAAGCAGGTGGATTGCCTGAGCTCACAGGTTTGAGCTCACCGGTTCGAGACCAGCCGGAGCAAGAGTGAGACCTCGTCTCTAAAATAGCCAGGTGTTGTGGCAGGTATCTGTAGTCCCACTGTCCCACCTACTTGGGAAGCTGAGGCAAGACGATCATTTGAGCCCAAGAGTCTGAGGTTGCTATGAGCTATGATGCCATGGCACTCTACCAAGAGCGGCAAAGTAAGACTCTGTTTCCAAAAAAAAAAAAAAAAAAGCAATGCAGGAAAATTAAGACTCTTCAGACTCTTCATTCCTTTCATACTGAGTTTCCGAGACTTCAGCCATCTAGCTACAGAGGTTTCTCTATCTTCAAAGGCCGATTGAACTTCCTCATCCTTTCTAAGGTACCATCTCTTTAACCATGACTTAAAAGTTGTATCTTATTATAGTTTTAATTCAAATTTGCATGATGACTTTTGGAGCAAGTTGCTGGTTACTGTCAACTCCCCTAAGAATGTTCCTAGTAGAAACATTTTCTTTTTACATTGAATTGGGCTCCAAGCCTCCATGGAACAAGATTCCCAGAAAGTATCTCATACTTTTGTTCTTTTAACCATCAGATTTCACTATATCAGTACTTGAAAACAAGAGAATTCCTGTCTGGGAGTGGTGGCTCATACCTGTAATCCTAACACTCTGGGAGGCTGAGGTGGGTGGACTGCTTGAGCTCACAAGTTCAAGACCAGCCTGAGCAAAAAGTGAGACCCCGTCTCTACTAAAAATAGAAAAACTGAGGCAAGAGGATTGCTTGAGCCCAAGATGGTGCTGTGAGCTATAATGCAATGGCACTCTAGCCAGGGTGACAGCTTGAGACTCTGTATCACAAACAAAAACAAACGGCTCGGTGCCTGTGGCTCAACGGGCTAAGGTGCCAGTCATGTACACCTGAGCTGGCGGGTTCGAATCCAGCCTGGGCCCGCCAAACAACAATGATGGCTGCCAGGCATTGTGGCAGGCACCGGTAGTCCCAGCTACTTGGGAGGTGGAGGCTTGAGCCCAGGAATTGGAGGTTGCTGTGAGCTGTGACGCAACAGCACTCTATCCAGGGTGACAGCTTGAGGCTCTGTCTCAAAAAAAAAAAAAAAACAAAACAAAACCCAAAAAGCAAGAGAATTCCTCTTCAAGAAAGCAATCCATCAGTCTCTTACATGAAAGATCAATGCTTGATATATGCATGTATTGGAAAGGCTAATCAATCATAGAATTATTGGTTTATGATTGCTTTATTTCTCTTATTAGTGCTTTGCATCATATATTATCATTAGTAAACATGGAAAAGTTGGATTCCTAGGCAGAGTAGGTTGTATCAATAATATTTCAGGGTCAGCCAAAAACATATTTTCTACTTTGGATCAACCCACAAATTCTCTCTTCTAAAATCCAAGTTGGGAAATTTAATGCTTTCATAGTATAGAAATTATTAGATAAATTGAGAGTTCTAACTCAGCACCCTTCTAACTGTTGAGAAAAACAAGGCTGGGAACAGGAATTGTTCACCAAAGACACACAAGTGCCTATTTTTCAGCACAGATAGTTTTGTGAAGAGATTTTCTGGAAGGAGAAAGGAAATGGTCAGTTGAGTGGCCGGTGGGTTAGTGGGATTGGAACCTGTAAAAGGATCAGAGCTCAGAGCTTGGCTAAAACCTTGGGTAGCTTGGCGGCCTCTCCTGGCTGTTTTAAGTTCTTGGCAATCGTTTTCTCTTTTTCCATTATTCAGAGTTTTGGTCTATAAATCATAATAAAAATGAATCATTAAATTTGCCTCAATTGAGCTAGTTTTATTTATTGTTACATTTCAGGGAACTTGCTAACCTGGAGATTGATGGGCCTGGATAGGGGGGAAGGTGTGTCAGAGTAAGAAAGGGGTTGGGTGCTCAGTGAAAGCAGTTGGGGGATGGGGATAGGGGTGGAGGGGGGTTCATAGTGACCACTCTACAAAGTGCACTACTCCTAGCCCCCCTCCTGCCCACAGCTAAACACTGAGTGTTTTGAGGAGAAGTGGAACATGTCAGCTAGATGGAGGGTCTGAGAGCACGTACAGCCTCAAGTGTAAAGCTTATATCCTGAACGAGGTGGGAGTGGATGGTGATCCAGGCCAGGGAGGTGTTCAGGGCCTGTGCACACACCAAATGTTGTTGGTGATGGAGTGTGTTGAAAACAGAATGGGTGTGCAAGTGCTTGTAACAGAAATATCACAAGCTGTGAAGGTAAGAGGGAAGGCCAAACAGAGGTATAAAGGAAGAGAAACAAGCACAACTTGAACTTTACCTAAAAGAAGAGAGAAAAGATAGAGGGAAGGTAAACACTTTGCAGATTGGAGAAAACAAGGTGCCAAGTGCAGAATTCAGAAACAATAGAGACAGCAGCATTTCGGAGCTGATAGAATTGTGATACCATGTGAGACGGGTGTATTAATATGTATTCCATAAACTGTGCAGCTCGCAGCTCTGCACCGCTCTGTTTTGCTCTGACCGCAGTACCAGCCTCAGGCACCACAACACAATTTGGAAACAATGTGACGGAAATGTTTAATCTGCTCGGCCCATCTGTGCTGCGTATTTCTCCAGATCTCCCTGAGAGAGGCGCCTTGAATCTCCACATTGCCTTTAATATTCTCCTAAATCACCTCCCCACTGCACTTCAAGGGCCATTGCTACAATATCACAGGTTCATCTAAAGTGCAATGGGGAGGGGTTGGGGGGGAGGCACAAGCCTGGAGATTTTTTATTTTAAAATAATTTCCAGAGATCATCTTTTCTGCTTCCTTTAAAAAAAGGAGAAAAGTTATTCTGCTATTGCCGTAAGGTTATTGAGGTTGTTTGGTGCAAAACAGGGTAGGATAGAGTGGATTCATTCTCCAAAGAATTATTTTTATTAATCTCAATTCTCTCAAATGGCCATAGGAGGGGGTTAGCAGATGCTTGTTTTCTCTTCTCTCTCCTTCTTGCACCCTGCTGTTCATTTGGGGCTGGTGTGACTCTCCTTTACCCTCTCAGCTCCAGGTACTGGCTTAGGAGTTCCCACTCTAAACAAAGCCGTCTTGTTCAAGGCAAGTATACATTTAGTCCATGGTAAACATGCCTTTCATCAGGAAAAAATACCGTCTATATTATTAATTTTATCTTAAACCCTTAGATTTTCTCGCTTTAAGTACAGATATTGAGTGTCAGATTTCGGATGCTTTTCCCCACTTGATTGTGCCAGATTCAGCAATTTGGATCTAGACTGCAAAAAGCTGAGGTGGGTTTTGGAAAAAGAGGGTATGACAAGTCATCATGTTCCTGTTCCAGACCCTAGACAAATGGAAGAGAGTTGCACATCACCAAGAAAATTAGGATTCCTTTTGCTTTGTGAATTAAAGAAATGAATAATTTAATCCTCAAGATTGTTCCATCGAGGGGTAGGCAACGTCCCAGTTGCGGAGGCTTACAGCCTGTCGGTGTGTTACATCATCTGCACACATAGGCGTTTCCATGACAACCGCTTATAGCTTCATTTCCTGGATCCCTCTAGGGGGTGTCACAGCCAGATCCACCTGCTTTTCACCCTACCCTCGGTGGGGTCATGGTAAGGTCGCCAGAATAAATGAACGCGGGTACTAATGATCTGTTTACTGCTGTTTATGCTCTGTGTGTGTCAGGGGCACGCACATTTAGAGAGCTCATTATGGTTGCAATTAGAATGCACCATCGCTGGATATTTAACTCCTTTTTCTTTTAAATTAGCATTTTAATAACATTCTTTGAGCAGAGAAACAAAATGACCATTTTTCACGGACAAACTTCTAGCTGTAGGTGCAACTTTAATGGCAAAGTTGTGAAGGGGAAAGAAGGGAGGAAAAAAGGGCCATTTTTACTACTTTCATCCTCCTCCTTACCAAAAGGATATTTTTATTTGCTTTCTAACACACTCAATTTCCTAAATTTGTTTTGAATCCAATTATTTTGGGTGGTTTAAAGTACCACACTCTTGTTGGACGGAAATTAGCAGCAATTGAAATTAACTTTTTATGTGACCTGTGAAAGGGGCTAAAATAATTACAAGTGTGTAGAAGAAACTCTCTCTCCAAAAGACCCTTGCTGTAGGATCAGGTTGTGATTAGATGATACCATTATCAGGATATCTTTATACAGCAACTGCAAGGGCTTTTTTCTTTAAAAAGGTGATTGCAATTATTGTCTCTGTTTTATAAATGATGACAAAAACTTCTCATTACAGACAGGATAAATAAAAAGCAAAAAGAATGAAAACAACAGCATCATTTATCCTTTAAAAATGGTGAGATACTGGAGCATCACAAAGCAGGAGAGTTGAAACAAGAATGACACAACGTAGAGAGACCCACTCGGTCAAAATGTTTCATAAGGCATTGCTTTTTAGGAATCAGCCTTTTTCTAGGGTGTTTATAGATGCTCTGTTTGTGTAAAGTATAGTGAAAAATAACAATTTGAATGTTTCGATTATCTTTCCCAGTCGGTTCCATTTTCATTATTTATTTCCTTTAAATCGGGACCTTGCTGAACATAATTCTGCAGACAAGGAGGTGGATGGGACAGCCAATGTGAACAAGGAGATAGATGGTGGGCACGTGTAAGATAGATGCTATGCGCTTATGAAAAGGAGCAGTATGTCTGCATGGGAACATTCACAAAGTACAGCAAGCAAGCGTGTGAACTACAGCGGGTATTTATAGGTGGAAATAAAGGTGCAAGGAAGGTTGTGTGGGAACCGGCACAGAGTATGAAAAGGTTTGCTTTCTTCCTACCCTCTTGGAATCCACATCCAAGTTCTACCTAAGATGTCCCATGCTCGCTGTGGTTCCTGTGAACCTCACAAACCTTTCCATGACAACAGACGGGGATTTTACAGCCAGAAGACTTACGAGGTCAACAGTTGAAAAGCGAGAGTTAGAAAGTGAGATCTTTTTCAAAAATAATCCCACTATCTCCCCCCTCCACTCAAAGACAGACAGAGGAAAATATTGAAAGATGCAGAAGTTTAAAAAAAGGAGCATTTCTGAAAATGCAAGTTGAAAGTTTTTATGTTTTTGTATCAGCCTAGTTGCACCTTAGAATCTGCCATTGTATAAATAAAATACCGATGGCATAGACTATAATTTGGTGATAGCTACCCCAGGACATATCTAGATGCACTTGTGTTATTTTAATTAAATACTACATTATGGTTTGTGACAACTACTTAGCTACAACGTAAATGAATTTAGAATTAAAGTGTTACTTAGGCATCCAGTAATTTTTGTTTCATTCCTCAGTTTTACAAAGCAAATAGCTATAAAATCAAGATGTTTGTTCATTTACAGATGGAGCAGGATTGTTGTCACCGTTTTTTTCCTCCTTAATCCTCATGCACAAAAAGAAGACAGAGCTCAGAGTCTGGCTCTCAACACTCTTAGCTGATGAGCCACATCACAAAGAAAAACACGTCCTCTTGACTATAATGTGAAATGCTGAAAATTAATTGCTGGTATTATGCTTATCTTTCTAGCCGGGTTCTGTCTCTTAACAATTATTCTAATGAGCTACAGTCTTGCACTGCAAGGAGATTTTTCTCCTTTGTTTAATAGTTAGAAACCTGCTTTATTTTATTAAAAAAAATAAAGTTTATAATGCACCATGGAAGTTTTTAGTATTTGGAACTCTTCCCGAATAGCATATTAGTAGAAGAAGAGAAACTGCTGAATCTCTCTGCTAAAAAGATGATGCACATTTCTGCATTTAAAAGAAAAAATATTTTTCATTTTAGCAATATTAATGCTTCCTTAATTAAACTAGAGAGGCCATTACAATTTGATAATAAAATAAATTGGTTAGTTTAAAAGTTACTTCACTAGCAAATCATGAGAAAGGTTCAGAATATTCTCACCTATCAGGTACAGATTTTCACTCAATTTATATAATAAAATAAAAAGTTTTGTCCAACTCTGAGGACTTAATTGTATCTTTAATGTGTCATATGTCAAGATGAAAGTTTTTAAATATCAAGTTTTCTGAAACTGCTTTTCATTATTTCTAGTTTGAGAATCAATATGATGTTTTTATTATCTTTAAATACCGTATGTCAGGGAATGTCTGCAAATTCGTTTTCCTATGTTCTAAATTACTACCCTCAACCCTGCATAACTCATCCTATAACCTGCATAGAAGTTACCACCCTGTATATTTGCAACAAAGTTATAATTTGTTTCAATATTTTACTAGTTTGGTTGGAGAGCTGAATCCATGCAATGCCAAGAAACAGTGGCAGAAGAGGTTTGGGGAGGCTGAGTTCCTTTTGAGAAAATAATTACATAGGAACAAAGCTTTTGTGACTCCTTTTAAATAGAACATCTCACTGAAATGTCATCCAGCCTCTTCGGCAGATTAGTGAGGAGTTTATTACTAAATCTCTGTCTAATAAACGTGCAGTTGACTCTGGAGGAGCTGCTTGTTATAATACTGGCGGCGGGAAATGGAGGGAATGTCACAGTTAAAGACACAAATTTTCCCCATAATATATTCGAGTGGAAACCTCTGAATCCAATACTACATGGGCATAGCTAATAAATTCACAATATTTCAGTCTCAACAGCCTTCACTGGTTAGTTTTAAAGATTTATGTGGTAAAAAATTACTCAGTGATGAATATGGTTTATTCTGTGCAGTATTGGAGGTATAAGGAATTAAACTACCGTCTTTAACAGTGAATTTATTATTACCTCTGTCAAAAGACGAAGCCTTTAACAGCATTTGTTATAAATTCACTGCAAAATAAATGACTGGAATTTTTTACACTGGAGTTTGTAAAGCATCAGGCGATTCTGAGCATTAACCTAACTCTGCTTTGGCTTATATGGTTCTAGGTAAACATTCCTGTCTGGGCCTTGTAGTTAATTATCTGATCTGAGACCTTCCACCTGACTGAAAAGTGTGTGTGTGTGTAGAAAGTGAAGAGTCCTATCCAGGACAACAGTCTATAAAGAAGGATATTAAAGAGAAAAATGAAAATTGTATTCTCTTAAAAAAAAAAATGTGTTTTATATAAGAAACGACCAGGGTTTGCAGGAGAGGGATGATGTAGAATTGGGCCTCTCGTTAGCAGGTTTAAATGCGTGCATACACACACACACACACATAAACACCCTCTCCCTTTGTCCTCTCTTGGAATGGGTGTCCTCTCATTTATAAAAATTACCTGGAAGGAATGAGGCTGCCAGGGTTTGTTCTAGACGATTGGTTCCTGTCTGGGGGAAAGGAATGGCCTCTACTGAATTTGACCGGTGTATGACCGTTGCCTTCCAGCTGACCCCAAATCCCATTCCCATCCTCCTAACTCTATAACCTCCCATTGAGGTTATTAATGAAAGAAAACACCATCATCATCATCATCTTCGTCATCACAGCACAGGGCTGACCTGCTTGTTAACATGAAATGGGGTGGTGGGGACAGCTTCTGCTTCTCTTTCATACCATCATAAATAAGAAAAGATATTTTGTTATAGTATCCCCTCTTCCACCCCTTTTGGTTAGGTCAGAGGTGAATAACAGCTCTTTGACAGGCATTGATCAGTTTCATCTAACTGTTTGGGCAGCTTGTGCCCCGGCCTATATTCTCCCCACTTATTACCCACAAATTACGTACCAAATAACCCCTCCCATTCACCCCCTCACTCAGCCAAGCAGAGGGTATAGTGCCTGAGGAAGTCCTAAATGGACACTAGATGTCACCAAACACCTCCTTTCCCTCAGAGCCCTGAAATTTAAAAAAAAAAAAAACCTTCAAAGCAATTGAAGGAATTAACTTATCTGTTTTTATGAGGGCTGTTGTCACATTCAACTAAGCACACTTAAAAGAGGAAGTATTGCTGTATTCAGATAATTTTTACAACATACAAATCTCTTTTGGAAAGAATGGGGTCAAGGGAGGGGAAAGGTTCACATTCTTTAAGTGGTCCTTTGAGGGAGGAGGTGGAGAAAACTGGGTTTTAAATATCTCATTGTAACAGACAAGGCGTTATGTTAACATAGTCCAGGTGTGTGGGGACAGGCCTGCTGTGTTTAGCTGACTGAAATCTGGGTTTGGAGCCAGGATCCAGTTTGATTTTAAGTAGCTCCAACCCAGAGTGACAAAGTTTGTCCATTCTTATCCACGTTAGGCCCATGACCATCTGACAGCATCATGTATTCCATACTAAACTTGACTTTGTCTGAAAGGCTGTTTCCATATCAACTGCATCAGCAGGGAAGATGACCCAAAGCCTGTTGTGTTTGGGCCATGAGAATACCTTCTCACTCCAGTTAAGCTACCTTACACGGCTCCCAGTTTGTTGCTCCAAGGCTGATTTCCATGGAAATCAGGCCCTGGACAAAGCCTTAGAGGAGCCTGAGACTAATCCTGAGGCTCACAACCCAAGCCCAAGAGGAGTGTCCTACTAGTTCCATTTTCTTAAATGGAAGACCTCATCCAGGAGCATCTTCTCCTTTCTAGTCAATTGAGAAAGAATTTCTTTTTTATTCTCCCTTTAATCACCCTTATCTGCTGGACAGTTCATGTTAGCACCATAGATTACTTTTGGAACAGGATGCTTATTTTTTTAATGGATGTTTATTTAAGAGTTATCTCAAATAGTGGAAAAGGCACCTTTATTATTTAGAGAGGATGTTTCCTAGTGAGAGACCTTGGAACCAGGAAGACAAGGTCACTTCTCTGAAAGCTGGGACTTGAGATTTCTCCTCTCTAAACAGAGGCTTCTTACCTCTCTTTTCCCCACTTATAACAAGGGTCTATAGTGGTGCCGGTCTACAAAAGGGACTTGTGATCTTCAGATTAAAAGGAACTAAGCCAAGCCACAGCATTATTGCATGGAGGGTGATTCAGCACCTGCCCTGTCATGCCTGGTGCCCAGGCGGAATGGATTTTTGGAGTACACCTGTTGTTGAACCCCTGCCAAGTACTGATGGCCACTAACCCCCAAATCACTTTTCCCCGCTGTTGATGTTTGGAGTGTCAGACAGGACTGAGCAGCAGCCGGCATGTATTTCAAACACAGCAGATGGGTTTTTATATTAGCTCCTATTTCATGTTCAGGCAGAGCGACCGCCACACTAAAACTGCACCCTCAATGCTGCCGAGTTTGCTTCTGTGAGATTAATTCTGTGAAATTAATTGGGACAAGATTGAAAAGGAAATTAAAATGCAGCTGAGTGAACAGGCCTTTCAAACACCTTTTTCTTGCTCTATTCAAACTTGAAAATTCTGCGGTGGTCCCCGGCATCATAGGAAGTAATTTACGAGAGGCAGGCTCTCAGGAGCCATCGGTTACGTATGAGGAGTTCTGCACCAGTGCCACAATCTGGAGCCACTGAAGAACGCTAAACGCCCCGCTGTGGCCTGAGCTGCGTCCTGGCTCCAGGGAGGAAGGCAAGCTCAGTCCCTCACCAGAAAAAAACTGTTCAGAAATATCTGGGTCCAAAAGGAACACAGGAACATCCGCTGGATGCACAGATCTGCTTCGTTATTAAAATCTCCCTTTAATATATTTTAAGACCCAAATTGGAACTCAGTGAATTAAGTGGGCATGAAGCTGCATGGGGCCGAGGAATGTATGGATGTGTTGCAGGGAGGTCAGCGGGAGTCTTCCTGCTGACTGTGCCACTGGTTACTGTTGCAGAGTTTGGATAGTAGTTCTGGTCTGGCCATGAAAAGAAGTTTGAATAATCTATCTGTCAGGGATAAAAATCTCTCAAACCAGGAAAGGCCTAGTGGATATTCACGTAGGCCTCTTCACTGGGTAGTTTTTTATACCCAAGCGAGCCCCTTTTGTGCTATAGAGCATCTCTATGAAGAATTCCTGGCAAGACAGGCCACCTTTTATTTTCTGTCTCAATTCCCTGATAGTTTATTGAATTCTTTGTACATGCCCGACACTGATCCAAAAGCTTTACTACATTATTAGTGGAAAGGAGGGGAATATAATAATAGTTTCTATTTTTTAGATTCCAGGCACTTTTTTTTTTTTTGAGACAGAGTCTCACTCTGTCACCTTGGATAGCATACTGTGGTGTCATAGCTCATAGCAACCTCAAACTCTTGGGCTCAGGGGATCTTTTTGCCACAGTCTCCCAGCTTGCTGAGACTATAGGTGCCTGCCATGACTCCCAGCTTCTGGGGTCCTCCTCTTCCTCAGGCTAGTCTCGAGCTCCTGAGCTCAAGTGATCCACCTGGATGCCAGACACTTTACACAAATCTTTGTTGTGCAGGTATCACAACAACTCTATGAATAGAAATTATCCCAATTTTTCCCAATGAGGAAACTGAGGATTAGCAGGATTAAATGATTTTGGCCCAGAGTCGTAAATAACCCATCTGCTATGGGCACTTGCTTGCTTCCCTGACCATAGGAAAGGTGATGGGCTTGTTTATCGATGGGGTGCATCTTTCTTGCCCAGCCAATCATCTTCTCTGAAGAATTATTTTATTTTATTTTTATTTCTTTTTTATTGTTGGGGATTCATTGAGGTTACAAGAAACCAGGTTATACTGACTTTTTTGGGGGGGGGCAGTTTTTGGCTGGGGCTGGGTTTGAACCCACCACCTCCGGTATATGGGGCTGGCGCCCTACTTCTTGAGCCACAGGCACTGCCCTGAAGAATTTTTTGAAAAAGAATAAATTTCAGGCTCTGTCTCAAAAAAAAAAAAGAAAAAGAATAAATTTCTGGGATCATTCTTAACCAAAGACAGGACTAAGGCTCGGCGCCTGTAGCTCAACAGGCTAAGGCACCAGCCACGACACCTGAGCTGGCGGGTTGGAATCCAGCCCGGGCCCATCAAACAACAATGACGGCTGCAACCAAAAACTGGCCGGCGTTGTGGCGGGCGCCTCTAGTCCCAGCTACTTGGGAGGTGGAAGCAAGAGACTTGCTTGGAGGTTGCTGTGAGCTGTGATGCCATGGCGCTCTATCCAGGGTGATAGCTTGAGGCTCTGTCTCAAAAAAAAAAAAAAAAAAAAAAGACAGGAATAAAAGTTTGTCTGAGTTTGGCCACAGGATTCTGGGATTTAAGGTTGGATTATACCTGGGTTACAATTAAGAAAGAGCAGGAAGCAGCAGGAGGCCAAGACTGAAGCTGTCATCCTCTCCTCCCTAGCCTCCTGCATCCCACTTCCCCATCCAGGGCCACTCCTGTCCTTTACCTTCCCACTCCACTTCAGAATACCTTTTTTTTTTTTTTTTTATTAAATCATAGCTGTGTACATTAATGCAATCATGGGGTACAATGTGCTGGTTTTATATACAATTTGAAATATTTTCACTGAACTGGTTAACATAGCTTTCATGGCATTTTTTTAGTTATTGTGTTCAGACATTTATATTCTACATTTAGTAAGTTTCACCTCAATACTTTTATCACTCAAAGGGAGGAGGTGAAACCAGGTGCATTTATGAGGCTGAAAAAAACAAAAGATCTGGAAACTGGAATTTTGTTTGTTTATTTAAACTGAATGTAAGTAATCAAAGCTAAAATAAAATTTTGTGTGGAAATTCTTCAGCAGTTTTGGAGTGTCAGGCTCACCATATTGAGAATGTCTGAGGTGGAATGAACCTTAGATATTATGCCCCTCTACTTCCTCATTTTGCAGGTAAAGAAATATGTCCAGGTGAGCCGAACTGCATATAGCTGCATCTTATGTTTCTCAGGGAAACAGGCTTCCCCAGATTCCTTCCCCAGGCCTTTCTTACCTGAGGAAGGTTCTACTGACCAGAAAGAAAAGTAAAATGGAGGGCGGCACCTGAGGGTGGCTCAGTGAGTAGGGCACCAGCCCCATATACCCAGGGTAGTGGGTTCAAACCTGGCCCTGGTCAAACTGCAACAAAAAATAGCCAGGCGATGTGGCGGGCACCTGTCGTCCCAGCCACTTGGGAGGCTGAGGCAAGAGAATTGCCTAAGCCCAGGATCTGGAGGTTGCTGTGAGCTGTGTGATGCCACAGCACTCTACCGAGGGTGATAAAGTGAGACTCTGTCTCTACAAAAAAGAAAAGTAAAATGCAGCTTCCTAGATGCCAATTTCCTGGATTAAACTCAACGTGGGCCAGTTCTGCCCTTACAGGAGACAGAGTGTAACTGACTCCAACAAAGGAAGCCAATGGGGGCTGAAGTAGGATGAATTTAGGATCCACAAGAGAGAAAATTCCAGTGAATAGGAGTGACTGAACTTCTGTATAGACAGGTGGCTAGAAATGGTAGTGAATTTCCTTTTCTGTTTGAATTTGTTCATTTGTACTTCTTAGAAGCAAGGGAATGGATTTCAAGATTCCTTCCCATCCAAGGGCGCTTATTGAGTTAGGTAATATATATATAAAATAAAGGTAAATCTAATCTAAAAGGCTCCTCAAATCAACGTGAACTGGAATGAAGCTTTATGAGGGAAAGTTCAGTTGAGCTCCTAACTTCTTGTTTTCTACTCTGATATGCAGGGATTAGCAGACCATGGAGAAAGGAAGCAGCTAGTGTGGCTTTGGGGGAAAAAATGTGCTACTACAATGCTATGGGATGAAAATGGACTCAGAATTTTCTAGAAGAATGGAGAAAGAAGTTGATAGAACCAGGGTAGTCTCTGGTTAAATTTAACTCTGCTATATTAGCTTTTTAGTTACAGAGGAGGAGAAGAGGGGTTAGTTCTTAAAAAAGCAGACAAGATTAGTTCCCCATGTTCTTTGGGATCTCTTAAAAATACATTAGTGACAGACAGCTCTATGCTGCAGGACAGGTCACTGCATATCCCCTTGTAACCAGAGGGAAGGGACCCCCAGTGAGAACCCATTAACAAAGGCAAAAGACATGCAAAACAAACAAAATAATCAAGACAGAGAGAAGGCCTGCAGACAATCTGGCTCTGTTCTTCCCCCTCCTGCTGCAGGCACCTCCAGACAATGTAAACAGTTAATTTGTTCACCTGCAGGCTCTGGGCAAACAGAGGCCTGGTCACACCTGAGTGGATAACTCGATTACCCCTGTAATGCCAGCGTGGTAATGTACACAAATTCTATTACATGGCAAACCTTGCTTTCGGGCATTTGAAATACCAATCAGGCCAATGTCCACTCCCTTCTTTGCTTCCAATTTATTCCTGGTGTATTGGAGCTGTACTGAAATGGCACTAGGATGGCGCTGAATTAGGAATCCAGGAGAAATCACTAGAAGATTGCCATCTCACTCAGCAGGGCCTGCAGGCCTCCTGCTTTCTTACAAAAGATTGGGTCTGAATTTAGTCCTTGTTTAAGGTGTCTGATTCATTGGAACCACTGAGAGGTACCTTGGGTCAGATCTGGACTGTTTCCTTAGGAGCTTCAAACCGAGATAAACCCTGGGCTAAGTAACATTCATAGAATAAAGATAAACAGTACACGATGGGTTAATAACAATGGATTTTTTTGAGACATAGTCTCAAGTTGTCGCCCTGGATAGAGTGCTGTAGCATCACAGCTCAAGGCAACCTCCAATTCCTGGGCTCAAGCGAGTCTCTTGCCTCCGCCTCCCAAGTAACTGGGACTACAGGCGCCTGCCACAACGCCTGGCCATTTTTTGGTTGCAGCAGTCATTGTTTTGGCGGGTCCGGGCTGGATTCAAACCCACCAGCTCAGGTGTACATGTCTGGCACCTTAGCTGCTTGAGCCACAGGCTCGGAGCCAAAAAGTAAGATTTTTTTTTTTTTTGGCCGGGGCTGGGTTTGAACCCCCCACCTCCAGCATATGGGACCTGCACCCTACTCCTTTGAGCCACAGGAGCTGCCCAACACAATGGGTTTTTAATTTTCTTTTATGGAATCTACATAATTGTGACTCTTTCAAAAATATATTTGTAGATATTGACTGACTGCATAAAGAATGGAGTTTTTTTTTTGTTTTGTTTTGTTTTTTGTAGAGACAGTTTCACTTTATCACCCATTGTAGAGTGCCATGGGGTCACACAGCTCACAGCAACCTCCAACTCCTGGGCTTAGTTGATTCCTTTGCCTCAGCCTCCCAAGTAGCTAGGACTACAGGCACCCACCACAATGCCTGGCTATTTTTTTGTTGCAGTTTGGCTGGGGCAGGGTTTGAACCCGCCACCCTTGGTATATGGGGCCAGCACCCTGCTCACTGAGCCACAGGCGCTGTCCAAGAATAAAGTTTTTAATAAGTTCTTTTAGGGGCTGGGCATGGTGGCTCACACCTGTAATCCTAGCACTCCGGGAGGCTGAGGCTGGTGGACTGCTTGAGCTCATTAATTAGAGACCAACCCGAGCAAAAGTGAAATCCCATCTCTACTAAAAATAGAAAAAACTGAGGCAAGAGGATATCTTGAACCCAAGAGTTAAGGGTTGCTGGGAGCTCTAACGCCACGGCACTCTACCCAGGGTGACAGCTTGAGACTCTGTCTCAAAAAAAAAAAGTTCTTTTAGGGACAGAACCTATTATCTTAGCCTACCTATGTGGAAGGAATATGTGTGATCTTTCTTTACAGATCTTCCAAGCCCATGAGTTTCACAATCTTTTTCACATAGGTCTGCAATAATCCATCCATCCTTTTAAAAAATTTAACCCAAGCCTGGGTGTGGTGGCTCACGCCTATAGTCCTAGTGCTTTGAGAGGCTGAGAGGTGGGAGGATCACTTGAGTTCAGGAGGTCGAGACCAGCCTGAGCAAGAGTGAGTCCCCATCGCTACCAAAAATAGGAAAGTTATCCAGCTCTTTTGGTGGGTACCTGTAGTCACAGCTACTCAGGATTGCTTGAGCCCAGGAGTTTGAGGTTGCTGTGAGCTAGACTGATGTCATCACATCCTAGCCTGGGTAACAGAGTAAGACTCTGTCTCAAAAAAAATTTATAAAAATTGTTTTTTTTTTGAGACAGAGTCTCACTTTGAGGCCTGTTGGTAGTGTGCTATGGCATCATAGCTCACAGCAACCTCAAACTCTTGGGCTCAAGTGATCCTCTTGCCTCAGCCTCCTGAGTAACTGGGACTACAGGCCCAACGCCACAATGTCCAGGTACTTTTAGAGATAGAGTCTTTCTCTTGCTCAGACTGGTCTCCAGCTTGTGAGCTCAGGCAACCTACCCACCTCAGCCTCCCAGAGTGCTAGGATTATAGGCTTGAGCCACCGTGCCTGGCCTTATAAAAAAATTTTAACTCAGTTCATTTATGATCAACAATATTATTTATGAAATGATTAGCTGAAACAAGGGGTTAAATTGTGGCTGAGGAAGAGAATAAAGTTAGCTGGCCTGCAAGGGATTGGATTCACCCTCTTTGCCTTATCAGCACTTGTTCAAATCAACTGAGCTAACTATTTCTGACTCCTCCCCTCAAATGTAATTATGTTACAGTTTTGTTTATTTATAAAGGAAGTAAGAAGGCAGCTTACCTAGCTAGAATGTTTTCAGTAGTATTAAATGGTTATAAATTATGTACATAGTAATGACCTTTAAGCACAGACCCCTGAAAAAGATCAAATTTTGATTGGCCTAATTTTGGTATTATGTCCACTTTATTGTATTTTGAAATCTGAAAACTAGTTTCTGAATCTGGATTTTCATTTAAAAATTTCCCTAACAGGGTGGCGCCTGTGACTCAGAGGAGTAGGATGCTGGTCCCCTATGCCAGAGGTGGTGGGTTCAAACCCAGCCCTGGCCAAAAAATGCCAAAAAAAAAAAAAAAAAATTTCCCTAACAATTATGAATAAATGAATGTTTATTCTATATGTGAGGCAATCATGTAATATACACAGAGAGGTGTGTGACATGGTATAATTTCAGTTATGGTGACTATGTCATCGAGTTAAAAAATTGATTTTTGACCCAAGCCCCATACTCTTTGTCCTTACCTTACTCAGAATGCGGATGAGGTCACCCCGTTGGAAGGACAGTTCATCTGGCTGGTCACCATGGCAATCCCATAGGCCCTGGTAATAACTGGCAGAGTCTACTGATCAAAGACAGGAGAAATCAAAGTTAAAAGGACTGTCTTTTCTGAGGAGCCCACACTTTTCCTGCAAATGGACCAGGGTTCTGATATTGCCTCTAGGAAACCTAAGATTCAGGACGGTTGATCTGAGATACAGCCAAACACTCAGTGTGAACAAAGGACTATGGGAGAAGATCATTAACTAACATTAAATATTTACAGATCACCCCTAGTAGGATGCTATTCAACAATATGATAAATATAAGGCAGGTAATTTTTTTTTTTTTTTTAGAGACAGAGTCGCACTTTGTTGCCCTTGGTAGAGTGCTATGACATCACATCTCACAGCAACCTCCAACTCCTGGGCTTAGGTGATTCTCTTGCCTCAGTCTCCTGAGTAGCTGGGACTACAGACACCTGCCACAATGCCTGGTTATTATTATGTTGCAGTTTGGCCAGGGCCAGGTTCAAACCTGCCACCCTTGTATATGGTGCTGGCACCCTACTCACTGAGCCACAGGCGCCACCCCAAGGCAGGTAATTTTTCACTTGGTTTGTTAGTACACAGCACACAGAGATTTCCTGCCAGACTTTCTTGATCCAGGGTATCTGAACTATCTAGTGCGTTTCTTCCTTATGCATTTGAAAGATCACAACAAGTCTCCAACTTCTGCCTAATGCAGGCAGTCCCTGGGTTACAAATAGGATAGGTTCTGTAGGTTTTCTTAAGTTGAATTTGTATGTAAGTTGTAATAGGTACATTTACCTACTGCCTGTAATAGCCTCTGTCCGTAAGTGCGAGTTGTACGTAGGTTGGAAGTTTGTAACTCAGGGGCTGCCTGTATGAAACAGGCAGAGTCAGCCAGCAAGCGTCTGTATCACAGCTCCCACTTTGGCCTTCTCTGTTACACAGGAACTTCATCCTAGGCACTTCCCACCCAGGTATTATATGAGGCAATCACTAATACGTACTTAACTGAATAGCCCTGTCACTAAGTGGAAACAAGGGGGTGTCTCATCCATTACAACTAAATTCTGGGTGGGCTGGCCCTTTTCCAGCATCTCATTTGTAGACCCTGAACATGTCTGCCAAGATTTATCTGCAAGCCCCCAGGGGAACACAAACCAAAGTGATCTGCATTAAAAATGAAAATAACTGAAGACGACAAACTGAGCTTTAGAAGCAGCTGGAGAGATTTACTGGGCTTCTAAGCAAGACTAGATGGCAATGATGCCACAGGACAGCCATCGATTCTTAACAATGAAGAATTTGTATTGATCTTCTTCTACCCGGAAAGGTTAAACACTAGAGTACAAAGTGGGAGAAAATCTGGAGATTTGAATGGCAAGAGTGCTAATGCCCTCTAGACCAGGGAGGCTCCCCCTTCCTTGGATGCTACTGTAGGTACCTATGAGAGCTGTCAACAAAGCACCTGCCAAAGATGAAATTTGATTGATGGGAGACAAGAATCCTGCGTTCTAATTTAAATTCATGTGATTTGGGGGGACTCTATTCTACAGATTTCCACCTTTCCTTTTTTTCGACCCTTCCACTTGCCTAGGATAGGGGCAAGTAGGTAGTGGGGCACTTATATTTGCCTTTTTTCTACTTGTCCCTGACGGATGAGCAATTCAAACAAAGGCGTAGGGGGACAAATCCCTATATGTCTCTGAAAAAGAACTTCAGTAGGAATCTTTTTTTTTTGGAGACAGAGTCCCACTTTGTCATCCTCAGTAGAGTGCCATGGTGTCATAGCTCACAGCAATCTCAAACTCCAGGGCTCAAATGATTCTCTTGCCTTAGCCTCCCAAGTAGCTGGGACTATAGTTGCCTGTATGTAAAACAACGTCCAGCTAGCTCTTTTTTTTTTTTTTTTTTTCAGCTAGCTTTTTTTTTAGAGATGGAGTCTGGCTCTTGTTCAGGCTGGTCTTGAACCTGTGAGCTTAGGTAGTCCACCCACCTGGGCCTCCCAGTGCACTAGGATTACAGGTGTGAGTCACTGCACCCAACCTTCAGTAGGAATCTCAACTATCACAGAAAGACAGGATGGATACAACTATTCAGTTACTACTCAGATACTGCAAATTGAAGTAAAAATATCGACTCTATAGAAACTTGAGCATGTTTTCTTTATACAGAAAATTGTATGTGCAGCTGACAACAGAGGGCAGCAAACAAGATAACTATCTTGAAAAGATTCTGCCAGTGTTGGGAGTATGTTTGAAAGAAAAATACTTTGGGAGAAATAAGTTAATTATTGAAAAGACAAAGGATACATTTTGGGGGGCATGAAATAATAGAGAAATGTCAGTCTCTGAAAAGTAAAAGTAATTTTCTTTTTTTTTTTTGGTAGAGACAGAGTCTCACATTGTTGCCCTTGGTAGAGTGCCATGGCCTCTCAAAGTTCACAGCAACCTCCAACTCCTGGGCCTACGCGATTCTCTTGACTCAGCCTCCTGAGTAGCTGGGACTATAGGCGCCCACCACAACGCCCGGCTATTTTTTTGTTGCAGTTTGGCCGGGACTGGGTTTGAACCCACCATCCTCCATAAATGGGGTCGGCGCCCTACCGACTGAGCCACAGGCGCCGCCCAGTAAAAGTAATTTTCTCAGAGGATGTACTAATGTATTTTCCGTTGTAATGGAGTTGATTAATTGCTTCAAGATTTTGATCAAATTTAGGAATGAGAAGTATATCGACATCAATATTCTTCATGGATTTATATATGGTAGAGAAAAAAATTCATTATTATTATTATTATTATTTATTTTTTTTTTTTTTGAGACAGAGCCTCAAGCTGTCACCCTGGATAGAGTGCTGTGGCATCACAGCAACCTCCAATTCCTGGGCTCAAGCGAGTCTCTTGTCTCTGCCTCCCAAGTAGCTGGGACTACAGGTGCTTGCCACAACGCCCGGCCATTTTTTGGTTGCAGCCACCATTGTTGTTTGGCAGGTCTGGGCTGGATTCGAACCCGCGAGCTCAGGTGTACGTGGCTGCTGCCCTAGCCCATTGAGTCACAGGCGCCGAGCCTGGACTCTCGATTTAACATATGTGTGATTTCCATTTATGAGTATGTACCCATGTACCCTCACTACGTTGGTCCTTAGTATTCAACAGACCTGTACACAACAACTGCTAAATGCAAGGGACTGGGTTAGGGGCTAGGACTTCCACAATGGCCATACTGGCCCTGCTCTCAAGGCTGCCCCACAGTGGGTGATGCACCGGGAAAGAAACTGTTACACAAATATTTATTTATGATTGTGATATGTCTATGAAGGAGAAGTCGGGGATGCTGTGCATAAAAGGGGATGTGACACAGTCCAAGGGCCAGAGAAGGCTTTTCTGAAGCTTTTAAACCTTGACTAAGTGGGTATTACTTAAGAATCTTGAAGAGAGGAAGAGCTAAGGCTGGAGACAGCTTCTTTCCTCAAGCTTGGCTCCACAAAGTGCGTGAAGACCCCCCATCTGCAGGGCTGGTCCAGCTTCTTCTTAAACTTGTCCAGCTCATTCTGTAAACTAGGGAATAAATGAAGACTTTGATTTCTTCAGAGTAGTGCGAGGAATTGAGAGCCCGAAAGCGAGGCTTCCTCTGTGGGCTGGACTAAGGTTCCTTTGGTTTACATACTCTGGCAGCAGTCTGAGATCAGAAATGGTGCAGCATTCTGACCATTTAATTAATTCAAAACATCCTCATTCTCATTTTGAGTACATTATTCCATCTAATTATTTTTTTTCCAGTCTGTCCATTTGGAATGAAAAACAAAAGAATAAAGCTTAATGCCAGCGTTTCTCAACGTCTCTCAACAAAAACGTAACTCTGCACTAAATAAAGCCTGGTAATTCAAAAGGAAAGCACTAATATATTCAGCATAAAACAGACAGAGGATCCAGAGCAATAATGACACCACTAATAACTAAAATAGTTATAACAATTAACAACAATTACAATGATAGAGAAGCTAATGGGTATGATCGCTGCATTTAAATTGCTAGCAGAGCTTAGAAGGACTTTTGAGAGAGAGAGAGAGAGAGAAAAGGGCTGTATCTTATTCTCTTTATGGCATGTAAGGGAAGCTAAACTGCAAGAGTATAAAATGTCATAGGAAGAAAAGCAACAGACAAAAAAATTAGTATTGTTTTTCTCTTTTCCAGGTATTTATTGGAAAGCATTTGTCATTGCCTGCCAAGTTCCTTATAACTGATAATAGTCATTTCTCCTTAACTGAGGCTAATTTGGTGATATTTTTGACAGAGTCAGTATCTGAAAACTAGTCTTTTTTTTTTTTTTGAGACAGAGCCTCAAGCTGTCACCCTGGATAGAGTGCTGTGGCATCACAGCTCACAGCAACCTCTAATTCCTGGACTCAAGCGATTCTCTTGCCTCTGCCTCCCAAGTAGCTGGGACTACAGGTGCCTGACACAACCCCCGGCCATTTTTTTTTTTGGTTGCAGCCATCATTGTTGTTTGGCGGGTCTGGGCTGGATTCGAACCCGCCAGCTCAGGTGTACGTGGCTGGTGCCTTAGCCCGTTGAGCCACAGGCGCCGAGCCTGAAAACTAGTCTTTATGATGGGGAAAGTTCTAAGGTAAACGGATCAGAACACCTTTCTGCCCTTCCCCTTTCAAAGGGACAAGAGAACGTTCCTTCCAGAGTTCAGCTTTTGTTTGGGGGACATTGGGCAACTCAGAATTCAACCTGTGACCAGGGAATAGAGGCTAAAGGTAGGTTAGCAGGTTGTTTACATTTTCTTGATGACTAAAAGAACTGTGTCAGTGAGGTCTGGTGTTGGGTACAACCCCTTAAATTATGGAAAAGACAAAACAAGAAGATGGATAAAGCTGGTCCTACCATAGTATAGGACTATGAGACTTGGATGAAAAAATAGCCAAAGCAGTGACCCTCTGGAAGCAACTTGAAATGTTTTCTCGTCTAGGTTAGAAAGGGCCATCTTGTTCAGTCCACTCAAATGGACTTTGATACATTATTAACTATTTTAGAAACAAGATATGAAAAAAATTTCCAGACTCCACCTTCAATGGCACCAGAACAGGAAGAGCAATCAGGCAATACCTTTTGCTTCTTTTCTTTTTTTTTTTGCCCTGGGTAGAGTGCTGTGGCAGCACAGCTTATAGCAACCTCAAACTCTTGGGCTTAAGCGAGTCTTTTGGGACTACAAGTGCCTGCCACAACACCCAGCTATTTTTCGGTTGTAGTTGTCACTGGTGTTTGGTGGGCCCAGGCTGGATTTGAACTCACTAGCTCTGGTGTATGTGGCTGGTGCCCTAACCACTTGAGCTACAGGTGCTGAGCCTTTTGCTTATTTTCATAGCACTTTACTCTTGAGTTTTTACTATGAACAAATTCTGATTTTCATCTCATGTAGTACTTTTTTTTTTTTTTTTTTTGAGACTGAGTCTTACTTTGTCACCCTCGGTAGAGTGCTGTAGCATCACAGCTCACAGCAACCTCCAACTCCTGGGCTTAGGCAATACTCTTGCTTCAGCCTCCCGAGTAGCTGGGACTACAGGCTCATTTGGTACTTTTCTTGGGCCAAAATTTTAGCTGGTTGATGACCAATTCATATTTGGTCTTGAGAAACAGATTTCAAAAGGTAAGAACTGCAAACAACTCTGGTTTCCTTCTGTTTCTTCCAAGTAATAGTCCACTCTATTGGCAGGCAATAAAGTGGGAAGGTACCTAGTGATGGAATGCTGATTGGCAACCATTTTTTTTTTTGAGACAGAGCCTCAAGCTGTCACCCTGGATAGAGTGCCATGACATCACAGCTCACAGCAACCTCCAATTCCTGGGCTCAAGCGAGTCTCCTGCCTCTGCCTCCCAAGTAGCTGGGACTACAGGCGCCCGC
>CAUYON010051149.1:0-20043 GCA_963573935.1 Arctocebus calabarensis | reverse complement strand
ATACTAAGATTCATCTTAAAAAGGTAGTTGTCTTCAAGAAAAAATGTCTATTGTTTGCAAGTGAAATAACTGGTTACTGTAATACGATTATCTGTAAATATCACTTACCTGAATTCCAAAATAAACTTGTGCCTGAAAAATAGCTGAAAAATTTGCATAAAGTATCTTGTATATATAAATACTAAGTGTGTCAAAGCTGCTGGCATTCATAACAAACAAAATTTGTTTTAGCAAGCTATGTTTTAATATGTTATTTTTCTGTCATAATTTCTTTATGCATGCAAAACCTGGGAAAGTTAGTTATGGGATTAATTTGAGGGTTAGTCTTGACAAGTATATATTAGGTAGATGCAATATGTATATATGTAATAACAGTGCCCCTGTCTCTCCAAAGATTTGAGCCCTAAATGCTTTCATTAGGTAAACAAATATACAGCATAAAGTATTATTTGTTTTAGCTGTTATATTCTAATGTTTTATAATTATTTTCCTTCTGTGTAGCCAGTTATAGAATTTTTGTACTCTGGGCACACAGTGATTTTGGACCTTGATAAAATTTTGCAAAGCATAATATTTCTATTAAAATCCAGCTAAGAGGAAATGTAACAAACAGTATATAACAGGGACTATATTGCAAGAATGAGAGCTTCAAACAGCTGTATACAGGTCAGTAATTAAATGCATTATAATACATTGGAATAGTGAAGTACTACTGAAATATACATTCTGACCCAACATCACAGAATTCCTACTCTTTTTATATAGGAAATCAGTTACTTCAGTGCTCTGGTTTTATCATGTTTAAAATAGTATTATATGCATGTTTTTATATACCAGAAAATTTTAGTTTAAGTATTAGAACATTTGGAGATGGGTTACCTTTCATGGAGCAAAGACAAAAGCAATGTTCCCTCACTGCAACTGGTTTAGATTTTTACTGAGACAAATTCCCTGGAATCCATTAAAATAAATTTTAGTGCAGTGTACTTACGAACAACCAGTGAACTCATATAAATCCAAGGTTATTAGCAGTAATAATGTGGAGCTTAGAAAACAAAATGACAATCTTAGGCATATCCTAAACAATAGCATTCGTGAGTTGTTTTTCATCTCTTTACATATTGTTTACTTGATTCCAGTTATAGTTGGTCAAAACATTAAAAAATTAAAGTCTGTTTAGTGTTGAGTTTGAACTCTTCTTGCTAAATAATGTAAAATGGCAAAGGAGTATCAAAACCAAAGTTAATTGCACAAATGTGAAATGATCCACTAAAACCCTTGAATATATAAAGTATAGAGGTAGGTAGCAAAGCAGTCTATCTAGAATTTATCTTAAAAATTATTTCTTACAACTAGATTATTTGCTTATGAGTAGATATTTTTACATTAAATAAGGAATATATTTGTAGTTTTGTTCTTTAGTTTACTTATAGATTGTTTTCAATTTACATTGAGCAAAATAGCCCACAAAATACAGTGTCACCTCTTGTCCTGGATGGAAGGGGCATATTTTGACATCTCTGCCCCATAACGGTTTAGGTTCAATTAAAAAAAATCAGGGCTGTTCAAATAAATACTGAACAAATATAAAAAATACTGTTTTTCACTAACACGTAAAGGAAATGAAAACTTCACATTTGGGTTCAAGCTGCATGTTTTAACTCTTTTAATATTTTCAAGATTTACAAATCATTTATCTCAGAGAAGCTAAAGAAAATTGAAAGGAACTAACAAAAGCCCTTCAAAATAATATACATTGCCTGGCCTCTTTCAAAAAGGAACATGTACTTGTTCTTGGCACCCTAGCTTTAGCAATTTGGAACACTGGCGCAAAGATCCTGTGATATACAGGGTATTCATAAAATGAATGTGCAGTTGCACTTTATGGACACCCTGTATATCAGGATTAAATGATTAGTTTCACATTGGAGGAATTTAAAATAGTCTCATTTTCAAAGATGTCGTCATGTTCTATTGATGACATGTTATCAGACATATCAGATTTCACAAGATAATGGTACCAACTACTAAAGTAGATATTCCTGAAATCAAACTTGTATCCCAGACTGCTTTTTATCCCCTTCAAAGTAAACTAAGTTTGACTAAGAAACTTCAACCATCCATGTAATGTTGTATTTACTTAGATATGCATCAGAGACTATGACTTTACAGTAACAACTTGTTAGATAACTTATCCCTACTGTATCTGTTTACAAGCAAAGTATTACTTTGTCAGGACTTATTTCATCTTCAGTGTCTGGGATCGTGGGCAACAGAGCAGATCGTGTTAAACCCCAAAATTTTTGAGGTGACATGTCTTTTTTGGTGGCTGTAAATTTCCATCCAATGTGGCTTGCACAGATCCTACACTGGGCAATAGTCCAGGCATACCTGCAAAATTAAGGAAAGATGTTAGCTAAGAAAACATTTCTGTACCCCCAAGCCCTAAGATCATAAAACACAGATCTTCTAAACTCATAAAAACATTTTCTAATTTGGATGTTTCACATGATAAAATAATATATAAATTAATACATATAATTGTTTTTTATAGATATGAATATATATGACCTGACTGTTCATTTAAGTTTTTCCTCCACTGTATAGAATATTAATACATATTAATATTTATCACATGATAAAATAATATATAAATTTTTACATATAATTGGTTTTTATAGATATGAATATATATGACCTGACTGTTCATTTAAGTTTTTCCTCCACTGTATAGAAAGGAAGAGTAATCTTACTGACATGGATTTCTTTATACAAATTGCTGGTTGCCAAGACCACATTCTCACTTGCCCTGGCTTTTCCTCTGTTTTGTACAGGAATCAAATGATGTCTTTTTGAAATAAACCCTTTTCTATAGTGTTCCCAAAATATTTCAAAATATTTTGTACTGTAGTCAAGTTGGAAAACAGCAACTATCTGTGGAAATATGCACTTTTGTCTACTTTGGTCTGGGGACAGTGGGATATAAAGGTGTGTTTTATATAAGATTTTAAAAACTACTATTCAAAAACAGGAATGATTTTGTCATACACTTTAGCCATGTAATTGCAACCATTTCCTTATTAATGAAATAATTATAATTTTAGTCCTTAAAGGGGTGACAAATAAGATAGAATAATCCAAGTAATGTAGTCCTAGGTCCTAAAACCAGAGTGGCAAGAATAATCACTAATCCCTATTCATCCTCCCTCCTCCAAAATAAAAGGTTGACCCAGAATTTGAATCAAGCAATAGGCCTGTTGTAGATAACACATCTGAGGGAATCTAAAAGTTCCCAGGAGATACTGCTGGGCATAGGCTCATACTTTGATAATAATTGGCCTAAAACAAAAAACTAGAAGAAAACCTTGACTCAATGGTTTCTGCATCTTAACCTTTGACTGCCTGGGAAGCATTCTCTGACTTGACTTTATGACAGAATACAATCCAAATATAAATAGTTTCACTGGGTCATAAGACAGTTGATTTTCAGAATGAGGTGACAGAAAAATGAAATAATTTCAGATTACTATATAGTAATTTTAGGACAGTTGCAGTACCAACCTTTTTCTCCCTAGTGTAACAGATATTTCTAGTTTAGAAAGAAGACTATTTAAATACAGTTATTAATTTCATCATCTAGTTTTGTTTATGATTCTAGCAGCTTTGCTTAGGACTTTGTTTTTATGCTCAATTAAGGTGTAAAAATATAAAAAAACACCATCATATTACCCAGGAAACCAGCTGTGCTCTGTAGAAGGCCGGCCTATCAGGTTCAAGTTGCAAGCCTTATATACGGTCAGGGTCTCATGCACATACCCGTGAGGATTCACATATGCTGCCATCGGCCCACATAAGGACAGACTACAACAAAGAATCAGCATGGAGAATAAATCAGAATGAAAAGAAAAAGTCTAATTTAGTTCACTAAGAAATGAGGTATGAGCTACAGGTTTTAGTTTTAGTTCCGGATAACACCAACAGGGAGCTGACAGACAGTTTTGTTCTGTATAAATGTTTTCTGTGATGACCCAAACAAGGTAATATAGTTTTTGAAACCTTTCTCAAGATCCATAGAGTATGTGTCCATAGCACATCCTACTTTGGCCCTATATGGCAAAATCAATGACTGCATTATAAACCTGAGGCATCCATATTAAGTCCTTACTCACTAACCTACTATCATCTGGTGTATAAATTTTTATAAATTTCTAAGATGCTCTAATATGGATTTTCAACAAGGATTGCTCAGTTTTATTTATCATGCACATTACCAACGAATAATCCATTATTGCTCTGAGTACCCACTTTGAATGATGGTATTAACCAAAACTGAGTTAATTCCCTATATTTCATTTGCTGAGTATTTGTAATTTTTAGGTATTAGAGGGAAATATATGGAAAATAGAAACACAAGCTTGATTACAATTGTGATAAAGCAGTTACAAATGTATTCAAAGGTATACTAAAAATATAAGATCTTACCTGAATATTTCATTTTTGGTTGTTATTTCTGTTTCTTGACATTGTTTACAGCAAAGGGAAGTACACTGGAAAATATACAAGAAAGTTATCAGTGAGAAAAATAGACATTTGTTCTATATTATGTAATTATGTGGCTCATCAAAAAACTTATAAATACCACATTTTCCTTCTAGCCATTCAAAAACTTAGTCTTAAAGATGGAACAAGAAATAGACTGAATCTGAGACCTGCCACATACTGAGAAAACTAAATGACCTTTTAGGATAAAGAAATAGTGAATATAAAAATAGTGATACTTGGGTCACTACAAAAGTTATGAGACTTTGTTATGGTCCATTATTTCACTTCTAAGGAACACGGTCAGTAGTGCCCTTTCTGATTCGTCCATGCAAGTTTCAATTTGCTTGGCTTATTGGTGTTGCTGGGAGGACTTTGTTTTGTTTCCAGCCATGTGGATTTTATATTTATGTTTCTTGATTTTTGTGTATCTCAAAATTTTTGTATTGACTTAAGTCTGTAACCACAGATGTTACGTGTAGAAATCAAGTATTTTCACAGATAAATATTGGAAATACGCAGAACAATCTTGAGTTTCTGTCTGCAGGAACACAAGGGAAATGTTTAAATTATACTTTGAGATGTTTTAAATGTAAAGCATCGCAGGCTAACAATTTTTCCTAATTATGTAACTACATTAGGAGACTCTACAGACAGCTTTTTTGATCCCAATAGTGCATCCTAGGGTGCCTAAACATGGGCATCACAAACAGTCACTTTACTCACTTTATTCATAATGTCTAATTCACAGCGAAGTCGTTGGATAGCACTACCAATTTTAAGAAGCTGAATTCTTAATACATCATCAATAGGAAGACAAGCGGCTACTCTGTAAGAAAAATCTTGAAGACATGGTGGGTTTTTCAAGTTTAAACTCATGAGTCAGATAAGCATCAGATAACTTACAAATCAAATGATGTCCTTTTGAAATAAACCCTTTTCTATAGGGTTCCCAAAATATTTTACACAATTATAAACATACTAAAAACTCCAGCTTATCAAGTATATACCTCTTAGGAAGTCTTAAATATAATTTTTCCCCCATACATGAGGTTTTTTGTAAATGTTCTTTTTTATGTGAAACATAAAGTTGAATCTATGTTAGAAGTCACTTATTTGAAAAAAAAAAAGTCACTTATTTGCCAAAAGACTAGAAGCAAACTATTTTATAAACAGATACAGATTGTCTATAAATAGGGAAACATTCTAGAACTAGCCTTTTTTTCTATTCGAAAGTACCGTAAAGAGCAGGAAGAGAAGAGTCTTTCCACTAAGGAAGTATTTTTAGATGAGAGCCACTTATTGCAATTTGAACACTTTATGGAAAGTTTGCCTAAAATGGGAGTCCTCAGAGACTATAACAATTTTGGTACTATTAAAAAACACTTATTTTTTCCAACTATTCAAAGGAAATGTATATGCTTTCCCAAATTAATAAAATATTAATCAGTAAAAAAGTGTAAAAACTATACCTATTGGATTTGAAGGAAGAGAATCATCTTTTAGATTTTCATCCCATTCACGTAGCTGTTTCTTGATTCTATCCATTAAGGTTTCCTTTTTAAAATAAAAGTAGCCATAATAAACTGCACAGACTTATTGAAGTTTGCTGTCATCTTTTTAATATATTTTGGTAGCAATTTAAGTTATTACTATGATAAGATCTTAGTCCTAAAGTCCCTGTTTAAAATGTCTCCATTTTCTTATGCAGCTGCAATCAAGCCCCGGCTCCTTTCTCTACGACTAAGATGGCTTTCATGGCCTCTCCACCCCAGGGGTATATACTCCTAACTGCCTTGCAGAAGCTTCTGTGTTCTTGCTTGGAACTTACTGGCCTCTCTTCTGCCTTCTATAAAGCCTTTTCTGACCCAGACTATAGAGATTACAGAGCCTACAGCTGCTGAAGAACAGCAGATCAACTGTAGGTTCCTTTAGGGTTGTGTATGTCATAAGTGCTCAAAACTTGTCAGTTTTCCCAGGACTCCATATTTGTGTGCAAAGTGATCCAGTAAGGGAAATGGCTTGGCTAAGGTTGGCACAATGCTTACTACGTGCTAAGTGTAACAGCTACTCTTACTCCCTTTTTATAAGTCAGTAGAGATCTAATACTTGTTCATAAGAAAACCAAAGCATTGTCATACAAGGATTCTTTAATATTATAAAAGTATATCACCTGGCCCAGTAGAAAAACTGGAGAAACTAAAACTTCTGTAAGTAAGAGCAAAGTCTATCCCGCAATCTCTTAACTCCCGCCTATTTCACTTTAAATGTAACAGATGGCACTGGTTCTGGAAATAAAACAGGAACGAGTATGAAAGCCTATGCTTTGTTTTAATAACCCTTATTTACAACGTGGCTTACCAGAGATAAAATCAAAGGTAAGTTACTTACAGCGTCATATAAGGAATATAGCCAACGAGGCCAGGAAGTCAGATTTGCACAATGAAACTTTCTCTGAAATTAAACCACAATAACAGAAAAGGTCACTTAAAAACCCCACAGAATAAATATCTTAATGATGGAAAGAAAGAGCAACATTTGAAAATCATTTGCCCCAGGAAAACATTTTCCTATTTTCAAAAGTTAAAAAAATTGATAATCCAATAGATGACTATTTTAGAAACTGCTTTTATAGCCTTCAAATATACACTTATAACTGGAATATGATCCCTATTTAAAAGTTCAAATATTAAAATTTCATTGACACAACTCAGTAAAAATAAGGTGAACCTCAAGAGTAACTAAACAGCACACTTCTCTTGTGACTGTATTCTATTTTCTCTCGTTAATTACTTCTCCAATATCTGGTGAAAACCTCAAAAAATGATCCAAACTGTCTTTGTGTAAAAACTTTTGAGTTTGAACTAAATCACTGAAAGGGCAAACATAGGCAGTGATAACAATTCCAAGAATAATAAAATGATCATATACTTGAGATTTCACAGTCAAGTTCCCCATTTCATAAAATTCAAGGAAGGAAGAAACACATTACTCATCTCCTCCAATTGGCTGTAATTTGGGATACAAAGGGAAGGATGCCTAAATCTATATAGAAATGTTAATTACACTCTACTTCCTGTAGAATTTAAGTATTTGTCTGTCGGGAAGACTCAGTATTGTTAATCCTCAAAATACATATTCAATGCAATAACAATGAGATTGGAATTTATCAGTATGAAATTCATTTTGAAGAACAGATATGCAAAAATAACAATAAATTTTTGAATGATAACAAAATGATCTACAGTACACAAAAGCACAGCAGGATATACACCACCAGTGCTGTTCACAAGAGACTGGAAACAACCTAACTTCAATCAACAAGACAACGGTTAAATACATTAGAAAAAGTTTACACTGGGAAATACTCTGTAGGTGATCAAAGAATAAGGCATATTAAACTACAGAATATAAAGAACAATCATATTTCCCCCCAAACTAACATACCTACAAATGCTTGTAATTTCATTGTAAACAAACTATTGACACATGACAGGACACATAAAATAGGGAGGGAAAAGGAATAAGGGAGATCAAAAAGGATTTTTTTTTAGCAGATCAGAACAAGAAAAGCAAGGTAACATTTATCTTTCTCTTACAACTGCGAGATCCAATGACTAGGTATGAAATGGGGGAAAGGTGGTTACACGGCACGTTTAAAGGACTTGGGGGCTTACTCAGTAGTTATGAACTGTGCTATAATTGTACAGTGTCCTATACACCCTCTACTCCTGATCCCTATCTTATTCTAGCTATATTAAAAGTATAGAATCTAAGAGGTAAAAATGCTACTGTAGTCTGTGATAGAAACAGGAACTATAATGTCAAAGAGAATGGCTTGAACTAACAGGGATATTGGATTTTGGAGGCCTTCTCTCAAGAGGACATCATATTTGTTTTCAAATATTTTAGAAATTGCTACATGGAAGAGGATATGCTTGTTCTGAGGGTATAGCTCAAACTAACGATTCTTTTTTTTTATTATTAAATCAACACATAGATCATGTATACATTAATACATTTATGGGGTACAATGTGATTTCATATAGAATTAGGAACACTTACATCACACTGGTTAATATATACCTTATCTCGTTTAATTATTGTGTTAAGACATTTATACTCTGTACTAATAGATCTGACATGTACCCTAGCATTATGCACCATAGGTGTGTTCCCACCATTCACTCTCCCTCAACCTGACCGCCCTCCTTCCCCCTTCATGATTCATCCTGGGCCATAGTTGTGATCTATTCTTCATATGAAAGTGTGGGTGATTGTAAATTGGTTTCATAGTAGTACTGAGTACACTGGATATTTTTTCTTCCCTTCTTGAGATACTTTACTAAGTAGGGTATGTTCTAGCTCCATGCACGTAAACGTAAAAGAGGTAAAGTCTTCATCTTTTTTAATGGATTCTTTAGTGAGAACTTTTGGCTCAATATAATCCTTCTTATATTTGAAGCCTTTCAGAGATGATCCAGGGTGGCCTCCTCATACATGCGCAGGTAGTGATTTAAGCCTGAGGTGTCAGACCAGGAAGATCCTTAAGGTACACTCCAGTAAGGTTTTTTTTTTTTTTTAAGAGACAGGGTCTTACTTTGTCCCCTAGCTAGGATACAGTGGTGCAATCATAGTTCATTGTAGCCTTGTGCCCTATGGCTCAAGAGATCCTCCTGCCTCAGCCTCCACCATGCCCAGCTAATTTTTAAAAAGTTTCTTATAGAGATGAGGTCTTACTATGTCAAGCTGGTCTCAAGCTCCTGGCCTCAAGTGATTCTCCTATCTTTACCTCTCAAGGTGCTGGGATTGTAGGTGGTAGACACCATTCCCAGCTTGTCCTTTACTTTATTTTATTTTTTTAGAGATAGGGTCTTATTCTTGCTCAGACTGGTCTCGAACTCATGAGCTCAAGAAATCCACCTGCCTTGGCCATCTAAAGTGCTAGGATTATAGGCGTAAGCCACTGCACCTGGCCTGTCCTTTACTTTTAAGACCAAATATCTAATGCTAAGAATTACTGCCACAGTCCAATTACAGAATTTACAGGGGGAACAACAATAACAACAACAACAAAAACTTTACTAACAGTACATCAGGTTAACTCTGAATATTCAAAAATAGTAAATGGGAACTATTAGTATTGGGCCAAGAGCTTCATATCTTGTGAGAATATTTGTAAGCCTGGTAATATTACCTCTACTTTAAAAATGAAAAGTATGGCACAGAAGGATGATGTAAATTGCTAATGGTCACAAAGTCAGCAAATGGGGAGGACCTAGGATTTGTATATGGAGAATCTGATCATCATTCCTAACATGTTAGGTATTATTTTTATACATTTAGGATATGCCAGCAAACAAAACAACAGACTAAAATCATTGTCCTGTGCAGCATATATTTTAGTGCAGAGAAGCTTACTTTCTAAGATTACATATTCTTACAATTACAAAATGCTAAAGACAAAACAAAGTTTCAGTTTGGCTAACTGAGATCAATATACAATAGAATGATCACTTTTCTAGTACAAGAAATGTACCCAAGTTTAGTACGAAAGTGTAATCTTATTTGGTACCCATGTCAAGATGAAGAGAAGCCCCAAAATTTATTCATATATAAATAAGTTCCAATTATAAAGAGAATATGACAAGCTAGTAAATTACGAGCAATGTACTGGGTCAGGGCCACTGCCACTCCGCTCTGCCACCATCCCCATGAACCAAGCTAGTCTCATGTATCTCAGTTCCCTTCCTTTTAGAGTAAGACCATCTCTAAAATTGTTTATGTGGATTATCCTTACAGATTCTAAAAATTCTTATGAATTAAAATGCTTAATATACCCTTAATATCTGTGATGTGCTTTTTATAGTCAATTATACAACTGAAGGGAAGTATATCAGAGATTATTTTCATAGACCAACTGCCAAAATTTAAGCCTCTTCAACATCTTCAAATTTAAGAGTCCTATTTAGCTTTCTGTCATAATAGGAGAGGCTCCTGTCTTATGTCTGGATAAAATTGGTAAGTTGCAGCTCCTGTCTATGGGCATTCTTTGAATATATCAACACCGTGATTTATATCATAAAAGAGTTATACCTCTAGAAAAATTTAATACTAGCTAAAAAGTTTAGGCACTTAAAAGTGACCAATGACTAATTTCTCTAGTGAAGTAGTATTTACTCTGGGAATAGGATTTACAACTGAAAGTGGGCATAAAGGCCTTTAAAATGACTGTTAACCTGGGGGTATCCATCACATTCTTCCACTTTTGAGCCTAATAATTATGGCTTCAGCTTTGCCTCTCAACAACGTAGAATGTTCAAAAAATGTGAAACTGCATTTAAATGAAGCTCCATTTCATTTGAAGTTCAATGAAAAGCTAAATATAAATAATACACCTTTGCCACTGATTCCTCTACACAGTGACTAAAAGTGGTCATTTACTGTATTAAATCCTACTACAAGAAGCAGTGTAAATGATAAACATAATTTAAATAATTCAAAAGTTATCAGTTTTTGTGTCCTTCTTTCATTTACCAAATTTATACTTGGTAATAAGAACTCAAATGCACCAGTAAGCTCTTTCCTACTCCTGAGATGTGTAAGCTTCCTGGAGATGCACGAATGCATACGTAAGGCGTATGCCTGGGAAACCACCAGGCTGTCTGAGGAAGCACCTGACCTAAACAGCCTAAGCCTAAGATTTCAAGACTTTTCTTCTTTAGTAGAATAATAACAAAATGTTATTGCTCTTACCACTGCTATTATTTCCTGGAACAAGGTGAAACAGATTCTCAAGTTCATATGGAAAAGTTAATCAACAGTAGTCATGAAAAGCTTGACAAAAGCTTAGGGGCTTACTGGCCCTAATTTTATTTACATAAACCAGTGGTTCTCAACCTTCCTAATGCTGCAATGTATTTTCATTGTTAAAAAAGGGTCGCGACCCACAGGTTGAGAACCGCTGACATAAACTATGAAGTGCCAGCAGTTATATCAATCTGATGATGGTACATAAGCAGACGGACAGAACAACAGAGGAGAAAGAAAGTATGTGAATTTGGTCTATGGCAGCACCAAATCAGTAGGAAGAAACATGGATTCTTCAGAAAACAGTAATGGGACAATGGGGAAAATGAAAAAAAGTAAAGAGGAATTCATAGCATAGGACCATGTGACTGGTCAACTGAAACACAGAATAATGAGTCCTAGAAGTCCACTGATACCCAGGCATGAACCTGATGTCTATCCTACACAAATTCTCTCTGGAAACTGAAGGAATTCTACAGCAAGAACATTAAAAGTGGTGGTATGGTTAATAGTGTATGGGAGCCCTTCATAAATAAGCTATACCAGTTTATACCAAATTAGTATATTAATTAAGATCCTACGCTGATTTACATCAAAGTTTAAAACTCTCATTACTCTACTTGATAAATCATAAGGTATGATTAATACAGGATTTTTAAGGTTACAATGGAAATTGTTTTTCCATATTTTTAAAAGACAAACCTCAAAAAGTCATCTTTCCTAAATTTAGAAACTAGTAATCTTTTTATTTAGGCAGAAATCATAAATATTAACTACTTTATATCTAAAATTATACATCTCACAAATAAGTAGAAACAGGCTTTATCAACTTTTTATTCCCTGAGATGAAGACCGATTTCGACAAAAGGATATACATAAAAATTTATGTCCAAATAAATAATACCTTTAACAAGCACCCAGTCTCAAGTTTAATTTTTGTGATGTCAATAGAGATTTACAAAATAATAGCCAAGAAGCTTTTTTCTGAAGTGTGGAAGAAGGAAAACATTCTACTTTTCTACTGTAATTCTGTGTTACCACAAAGGAATCCTCTGCCTTTCAGGTAATCTATGTTTTTGATTCAAAAGTCAAACATCTGATTTGATCATAGCTTAATCACAGATTCCAGTGGAATTAAAAATCATAAGCTATTAGTATGCAACTGAAAAGTGTAATAGCAAGCATACTTTAATAACTGTGTGACATTTTACTATTTTTGCAAGCTGCTTTTACAGAAATAGTTGCCTGTGTAATTTTTGAAGCTATCATCGAATGCAGCTACCATATTGCCATAAAAGGTGTCTGGGGAATCAAACAAGAGAGTTGTTTGTGTTTCTTTCTTAAAACAGGAAAAAAGCAACCTATCTTCATTTTTTGAAGATGCATAAAAATTAGTTTCTCACCTTCTGGTATTTCTGCCACCATTTACATGAATACTGGTCTTCCCATGAGACAGGTTTTGAAGGAAATATCTGGCACTTATTGAGGGATTCTAACTGCACTGCAGACATAGTTGAAGGCAACACACATTCAGGAAGAATTTGCACTTTAGCTTGCTGGATTCTAAAATAAAGAGAACCAAGCATGGTGTTCATTTTTAAGATAAACTAACTTAAAACTATGCATTTCAAAACGATTATGATAATTTTAAATACTAAGATTTTCAAAGTTTTCACTTTTAAACCTATTAAAATGAGGGTATTGAGAAGTTTTCAGAAAGTGATTTTATTTCATAAATCATACAACTTAAAACCAAAGATAAGCTAAGGTATGAATTTTAAATCTCATTGTGGAATGGTAAGTAAGATCTTTACATTTCAGATAAATATAGATTCTATAAATGAAACAAAGTTTTAAAAAAATATATAAAACCAACTAACAGCTGACACTTCCAAATTAATTTTTCGACATTCTTAGATACCCCAACCCTCCCAGCACCCCCACTCCCCATGCTATCAAACTCTTACGTCTACCCCTTCTCATAAATCACGCAACCTGAGGAGCAGATAAAGGAAGAGAAAATCAAGAACCATTTACAGGAGTAAATTAAAATAAAACTAGAGAATTATATGTAGCCTTTATTTCTATATGCATCCCTTTCTCATTCTCACAAGCTTTAATATTCAAAGGATCAAAATATACATATTACCTATTTTACTTAAAAATTATTTAAATTCATAATAAAGTCATTTTTAAAATGCTACTTGAGAATATAATAACTGCAAACATCATGAACTAATGCAAACAGGAAAATGGAACTTATGAGCTATTTTCCTATGAGGCATTATATCTCCTAGAGTGTAGATTCTGGAATGCTGAATATGGAGCAAAACACTGTCAAATTGATAAAGTAAAATATATTAAACAGTCTCTGTTTCATATTAGTTAGGTTTAAGACTTCCAAACTGGTCTTTCATAACAGCTACTGTTTTAAACATAAAGTGTAATCAATGAAATTCTGATATTAAACTGGTCTTTCATAACAACTACTGTTTTAAACATAAAGTGTAATCAATGAAATTCTGATATTTCTACCAATTTAGTAAATAATTTTATGTAATCATTACCTACTAACTTTATTTCCTTCCTGCAAACTCACTGAAATATTTGGAAAATTTTTATTTTTATGGCTTGGGAAAATATTTAAAAATTCCACTATGTTCAAACTAAGGTCAAATATTGTTCTTAGAGCTCACTAAAAAAACAAAATCTTAATTTTCTGTATCTGATACATAAACAATTTGATAATTATATTCTTAAGGTTAAAGTATATACCATCCTATAGAAATTTTTAGAAATCTGATTTTTCTTTAAGGTTATCAATGATTGAATTAAAAACTATGCTTTACTCATCTATTTGTATAATATTTTATTATGATAAAAACAATTATGTGTATAGATCATATTATTAATTAGGCTGCAGTACAAGCCATCTGAATTGCCTTGAAGGATTAAATGCTATCTTTTATCCCTATTAAACATGCCCAAGTTCTGTGCATACACATGGGGAAGCATGGTTCTCTCAGCAGCTTAGTTTTGATTTTCACATAAGTGAGTTTCATTTCTTCCCAACCTGTTTATGGCAGTTGTTTTGTGATTACAGTAACATAATTTATATAAACATTACAAAAACCAGTGAAATATAAGTATAAAAGTAAAATTGCTTCAAGGAACATTAAGTTGAAACAAAAAACTGCTTTCAAATTAGGGATAGGCAACTTTAATAGTTGGAAAAAAACTGCACAAATCAGGAAGGATTGTGCACTCAAATTGCCTGTGATTAAATTAGAATCTTTCTTTAAAGGAAAATTGCAAGTATAAACTGTAGACTGGTGACGTACAGGAAAGCTCCAGAAAGTCCACAGCTATCTCTAATCTGCAGACCCACTTTAAAGAAGACCATATTTCTCCTTCTGATGAAAAACGGAATGAATACATTTATACCTTTTAAGTTAAAGTAGAATGTTTAAAGTATACATGTGTAACGTTTTGTGATTTCCAACTTTAACTTTTTTGATTAATAATTATTGGTCCCAATTATGACAGGTAAGAGGTCTTCTCTTATAATTCCAACAGGATGTTAATCCTCTTCTCTTTGCATGCTAACAAAATATTCAGGAATTTCTGAAGAGTTCTACAGTAACTCAACAATATCCTTCTGTTTTTATTAATTAAAGAAAAACAAAAAAAAAGTGTATGTATTCAGAAGATGCCGAAGAAATAAAGGCTTAGGAAAGGTTAGAAGATAGTAGTATATTTTTTATATATGAAGTGTCATTTAGGCAGAAGATAAATGAGTGTTTATGGTATACTTTAGTACAGAAAAGGAAACTGGCTTGCATTTCAAATGTGCTATGGAGAAATTTTGGTACAGTGGTATTTTGGTATAAATTTGGGAGTCAGGGATCCAAAAACCAACCAGGTCTGTCACTTGGTGTATGAATTTAGACAACTTACTTAACCTCTCTAGTTACATGGATTACTTATATCAAAAAAGAGGAGACTGCACTAGAGTATCTTCATGATTTCTTTAACTTCACCAAGGTGTTTACAGGACCAGAGGAGCAGTGCAGAAACAGCATTCCACAGGGGCCTTTTAAATTAAGACAGCCACACCTTTGTGAGGAGACTTACTGGTGAGTCTATGGAATACCAGAGAGAAAATGCCTCTTCCAAGTCTTGCTCAGCCTTATCAGTTTGATGTTAATCTTGACTAGTATCAAACATAACTCCTGATTTTTCAGAGTTAATGATCTACTGCCACCTTGTGGAAAAGAAGTCTTCCACACTCCAAAGTTAACCAATGAGGGAAAAGACACTCTAAGAAATACAGTTTTTCCCAAGTCAATTTTCCTTATGGTTTCCGGAAAACAATATTCACAAATAATCAAAATTGTATAAGAATAAGAAATACTTTAAAAATAGAACTGTTAGAAAAATCCACAGGAACAAAACAGTCTGTTAACTATCACAATCAGGGGATCACTCTTTCCACTCTATATGTAAAATGTAAATAAGTCTCACTCATTGTTCTCAAGCAACTCACCTATTAAGGGAGACAGACATACAATCCTATAAGGAGTGTGCAATGTGGTAAGGGCTGTGAGAATTTGCACAATGAATGTTCTAGGGAAGTATAAGGAGAGAACTAAACCCTATAAGAACCCTGGCAACCCCACCCCACATTCCTCTGTGCCCTTGCTAGCCCCATGAAGGCTGCCTGACCCATCTGTATTTCCATTAGGAATGCCCACTATGTAAAGAAAACAGACAAAAAAATTACTTCACTCATACAGATCACTTTCGTTTTTAAGTTTATAAAAACACAAAAAAGCAAAACTCTGAACTTCGATGCTTTCAGAAGATATTACCTGTGTAACACAGAGGTCTAATGAGATTTCAACTCTGGCTACAGATCAGAGACCATTTCACTAGGACTGTGTAGAACCCAAGAACCTGCATTTGTAAGACTTCATAGTTGACATAACAGAGTTGAGAACCACTCACTTTAGCGATAGAATCCAATGATCAAGACAAATGCTGTTTGCTTTTTTCTTTAAAACAGAATAAAGTAAAGTGAACTGGATTAAAAAAATAACTGCAGTATTCCTTGAACTTGTGAAAAACCCGGAGACCTATGTCAAAATGAATAACTGCTAAAACAGTATACTCAGGGAACTTCTAGCCTTTATATGGTGTAGAAACAAGTATTTACTGATCACTTGTTATATAAACAGCATTTCTGAAAGGCACTAAGTATAAATGGCTTGTAAAGCTCACAGGGAGCAGGTGGTAGGTGTAACCAGTATGACTTTCAAACATCATAAAATTACTGCAAACACAACAGCTGTCCCCATGAGCACCAAGAGAGCTCGCAGGCCTCTGGTCTTCCCACTCTGAAGAGAAGTCTTCCATCCCAAAGAAGCATGTCCCAAATGATACTTCCCTTTGAGTTTACATTACTGTTCTCAAACCTGGAGGGACATTAGAATCACCTGAAAATCATTTTTAAAAGATGCTGCATCCTCATCCCAGGCTAAATCACTCTCTGGGGATGGGAGATGAGATTGGAACTCAAGCTTCTATAGTTTTAAAAACTTCCAGGTGATTCTTATGCACAGCAAGGTTGGAAACCACTGGGCTATACCTTCGAAGGGAGAGAGAACAACTAGTTAAAAGTTATAAAATATGAAGGGTGAACAGAATAGAGAAAATATAAGAAAACCATCTCATTGTAAGATGTTCACAAAGCTTTAAGATATATGTTATTTCTTACCCATCTGACTGTGTTCTTAGCTCAAGGACTTTGAACCTTTGTCTTCCAACTGCTTTCACTTTTACTATCTCAATTCCAAATTCCTGTTCTTCTCGATAGGCATATATCTCTGCTGTTGTTCCAAACTGTGCTTCCCTTTCCTGTATATTACTTCCAAGATAAATTTTAAAAGGAAAGAGTTTTGAACACATGACTTTTAAATGTGCAAAGCTGGCAAAAGCAACACATATGGAAAAACAATTTATAGCAGTCAACCCCTACTGCAAAGCTGGTGTGGTTTTATTAAAAATCACATGGGGAATGTACAAGGAGGCTTCAGGTAGTAAAATTAAAGCACTTTAAGGAAAGAATAGATTTCTACGGACTGAAAATGATCTAGGACTGATAAAGTTTTAAACTCCCATTTCCCAAACCAATGCTCTTTCACTGTTAGACCATCATTCCTGCTGCTTATTAGCAGCACTACACTAGGGTAGGAACTTCCTGTACTTATTTCCTACTTCTACTGCAAATTTCCTCCATTTGCCATGGAGTACTTAAAAGTTCAGCTTCAATTCACCATTGGTTTGTAACAGTACAAGTTAAAAATTCTGAGAGGGGGAAAGAACAAATCACTTTTAGACAAGTAATCCTTTACATTAAAATATAAAAGCCCCATTTTTCTTTTAATAAAGATAGCTCTTGAAACCAAGATTCTAGAAATGTTTTTCATTAAATACTAATGATTAAATGTTTTTCCAATACCAGAAAGTTAATTGTATATGAAGGTAAATGTATGATTTAGTACAGTAATAAAAATAACAAAGACAATTGAACTTGCACCTTGAAGCTTTTACTCAGCACAATTATTACTATGTCGCCCTCAGTAGAGTGCCGGAGCTCACAGCTCACAGCAATCTCAAACTCGGGCTTAAGCCATTCTCTTGTCTCAGCCTCCCAAGTAGCTGGCACTACAGGTGCCCACTACAGCACCCAGTTATTTTTCTGTTCAGTTGTCACTGTTGTTAGGCAGGCAGGTTCGAACCCACCTGCCTCCCTGTATGTGGCCAGCACATTAATCTCTGAGCTATGGGCGCCAAGCCCACAATTCTTTATCTCACCCTCTTACTCAACCTCTCAAATACATGCAAAACAATAATCTGCTTTGACTTCAACACTGATGGCACAACACATAAGGGAAAATGTGTTAAGCAATTTGCTCTTAATATTTTACCTGTATGCAAGAACAGCAAAAGTTCTATCCTTCTGAATTAAATTCCGAACCATACTGACTTCTTGAGGGCTGAAGAGCTGAAGAGGTAATGTCTGTCCAGGAATCAGGATCATCATCACTTGTGGTAGAACTGGAATCACCTGACAGCTGTCATCATCATGCAAAGTCCTGCCATGGAATTCTTCCATGTCAGAGCCCAGATACTGTTTAAGAATATACATAGGTACAGTGTCAGGATAGATATGTAGTAAAAATACCAGCTCAACAGACTAAAGAACAAGTCAGATTAAAAGGAATAAAAACAGAGGATACAAATATCTATTTAAATAATAAACTTGGTATATGAACATATCACATGAATAACTATTTTTAATCTAATTTTACTCTTAAAAAATAGAATTTCCAATCTTTTATGAAAAATCTGTCACGAACATACACAGATCTTTTAGTCTGAAATATCCTGACTAAGATAAGAAACATCTCTTTATTCAGACATCACAAATGGCAAGTATAAAATGTTATTATGTTAAATAATACCCCAGTAACTGGTGGTACAGACACTAAGTACTTAATAGCTCAATTACTAGCAGCAATTCCTCAATTACACTAGGACATAGTATTAAGCTACTATAGTTCTATGTTTACCAATGGCAAATAGCCCCACATCCCCATCCACAGTTTCTAGAGTGAAGTAATAGCTGGGAATACTAAATTAGATCACTTGTTTTTAGGAACTTACATTAATAATTTCCATGTAATTATAGTAGTAGTAATAATATTATATTACTAAATTACATACTGTATGTGATGTTGGCAGACTGGTGTCAAAATTTATGACATTTGGTTTTTTAGCTTCTTTGCTATCTTGGTCTTCAATTTCCATTTCCATTTCATCTTCTTCTTCATGCTCTGCTATAGAAACAGAAATCATAAGGAAAAAACCAAGATGCATGAAAATGCTAAAATTATGCTCCCTCTCAAATGTATAATTCCTTCTTGAGAAAAGGTGTTCTAAGCACTTGGTAATCTCCACTGTACTACGAAGAGGTAGCCAGAGGGCTAGCGTCTGCGCTGGGCTCTATTACTAGCTATTTTTTTAAAAATTAACTTTTTATTTTAGAATAGCTTAAGCTTTACAGAAAACATACAGTACAGTGTTCCCATATATCACACATGCATTTTCCCCTGCAGTTAACATCTTATAGTAGTATTTTACATTTGTTACAACTAATGAATCAGCATTATTACATTACTACTTATATTAACTAAACGCCATGTTTTATTTGGAATGCCTTAGTTTTCATCTAATTTCCATTTTCTGTTGCAGGATCTCATCCTGTATACCACATTACATTTACCTGGCACATCTCCTTAGCCTCCTCTGAGCTAGGGTGGTTTTTCAGACTTTTTTTTTTGGGACAGAGTCTCAAGCGGTCATCCTGAATAGAGTGCCATGGCGTCATTGGAGCTCACAGAAACCTCCAATTCCTGGGCTCAAGCGAGTCCCTTGCCTCCACCTCCCAAGTAGCTGGGATTGCAGGTGCCCGCCACAAAGCTCGGCCATTTTTTTGGTTGCAGCCGTCATTTTTGTTTGGCGGGCCCAGGCTGGATTCAAACCCACCAACTCAGATGTATGTGGCTGGCGCCTTAGCCTCTTGAGCCACAGGCACCAAGCCTTGATTCTGCTTTTTGATTGAACCTAGTG
>CAUYON010051148.1:0-54626 GCA_963573935.1 Arctocebus calabarensis | reverse complement strand
AAAAAAAAGATATTCTCAATTGACTAGATCCCACAAAGATAGGTCTAATAACATTAATTTCCAATAGAGAACTATTGAGGCTGTTGTACATGTACATAAGAAATCGACAGCCCTTTTATATTATTATTTCTTAACCTCATCTAAGCCCAGGAGAGCATTTCTAAATGTTAATATTTCATTTTTAAGTTAAGCATTTTAATATTCAGAAGATTACTCTTCAGAATTAGCCTGTTAACTGAAAAAAAAAATTCCCCATTATTATGCTTCAAAATAAACATCAAAGAGAAAAGCCAAAATACAAGTTCTACTCTTGAAGTTATGTTGAACTAGCTGTGGGCACAGTCTAGGATAGGAAGGTTCTACAAATTGACTCATATATTATAGAACAAGTCATCACCCATACTGAAGAGAGAACAAAGACCTGAATGGAGAATTATTCTCATGAGTGTTATGTCTGAGTTTCAGGATAATAGTAAACATTCTTGAGTAGTTATCATATGCTGGGTACTGCACTAAGCTCTAGTTTTCCTATTAAAATTTGTACTATGAAATATTTTGAACTTTAGAATAAAAAGAGGTGTTAATATACAGACCACAGAAATTTAAGATGCTAAACTTGAATCAGTTGCTTAATATCTGTTATTTTTCTTTTTAAGTCTCACTATATCACTCTGGGTAGAGTGCCATGGCGTCACACCTCACAGCAACCTCAAATCTTGGGCTTAAGTGATTCTCTTGCCTCAGCCTTTCAAGTAGCTGGAACTACAGGCACTGCCTGGCTATTTTTTTGTTGTAGTTGTCATTGTTGTTTCGCAGGCCTGGGGCCGGGTTCAAACTTATCAGCGCTGATGTATGTGGCTGGCTCCATAACCTCTGAACTAGGCACTGAGCCAATACCTGTTACTTTTTCTTTTTTTTTTTTTTTTCAGACAGAGCCTCAAGCTGTCACCCTGGATTGAGTGCTATAGCATCACAGCTCACAGCAACCTCCAATTCCTGGTCTCAAGCGAGTCTCCTGCCTCTGCCTCCCAAGTAGCTGGGACTACAGGTGCCCACCACAACGCCCGGCCATTTTTTGGTTGCAGCCATCATTGTTGTTTGGTGGCCCGGGGTTGGATTTGAACCTGCCAGCTTAGGTGTACATGGCTGGCGCCTTAGCCCGTTGAGCCACAGGTGCCGAGCCTGTTACTTTTAAATAAAAACATTTCAGTTTCAGCTACAGCCCACTCCTCATCCCATTGTTTTCCTTTCTTCCTCATACTAAATATCCTGATTTGTGTATCAATCCAGTCATATTTTTGGCCTTTTTTACTATACTGTATATACAATTTGCTTTTTTCATCAAATAATTTGACATTAACTCCTGTTGATACATGTGGTTCTGGTTGATTCACATTAGCTTCTGTACTAAACTTCACTGTAACAGTACATCGCTGTTGATCCACTCCAGGTAGACTGTTTCTATTTTTTCTTGCATATATCCTTGTGAATATGTGGAAGTCTCTTAGTCCTTCCTTGAAATGGAATTTCTGGGTCATAGCTATGACCAATTTGGGATTGCCAAAATTATTTCCAAAGGGATTGCATCAATGTTATACCAGAAAGGTAAGATTAATTGCCCATTTTTTCCTTTCTTATTGATTTTTACAGTACGCTTCAGGAAATTATTCCAATGTAAACATATTCTTACAATTTATGATTTGACATTTCACTTTTTAAATGATGTCTTTTATTATAAAAAATACCTTAATAATGTAGAAAACTTTACCAACATTTTCCTTATAGGTTTGTAATTTTTGTCTTAAAAAGGAATTCTCTACCCCAGTGTAGTGAATGCATTTCTTCTTTTTCTTCTAAGTGTTAAAAAAATTTCCTCTTCACATTTACGTCTTCAAACCATCTAGAATGTATTTTTGTGCATGCCTATACGTTAGGGAGTCTCATTTTATCTTTACAGAGATAAGTCATTTTTTAACAAAAAAGTTCATTCTCTCATCAATGACTTTTAAAGCTACCTCTGTTATATAACACATTTACACAGAGGTGGGCCTGTTTTGAGGTCCACAGTTTTGGTCTATTGGTATATATATCCTTGTCTGTTGATGACATACAGCTTAAATTGCTAGAGCTTTGCAGTAAGTCTTGGTATCTGTAGGATAGAGTCCTTCCTAACTATTATTTTTCAGAATTGCTTTGGCTCTTCTTTTTATTCAACCACATAAATTTTAGGATTAGCTACATCTCCCATTAGTGTCTCTTTTTTATACCTGTTTCTTAATATTTGTTGGTGGTGAAATGAAGTTGTTTTGTTTTTTGTGGTTGATTTACCAAATCTGATTTAGTACTCCATCGCTGATCAACACAAATAAATGATATTATTAGGAAAGAGAAGAGGAAATCTGTGTGGGGAAAAAAAATCATATTTTGACTTCACTTAAAGCTGGTTTTCCAATTTAATTACCCTGGTTTCCAAATTAATCTGGTAAGACTGAGAATAGTTATGATAAAAAGACATCCCAACCATGGACATATTTCCGTTTACTTAATTCTTCTCTTAGGTCCTTTAATAAAGATTAATATTTTTCCACAAATTATCTTACATAGTTCTGCTAAATTCCTGGATCCTTTCTTTTGAGCTATTTCTTGCATTTGATCTTCTGACACACTAATGTGTCCTCTCCTTTAATTCACCTACTTTATTGGCTTGTTGAAAAATCTATTTAAGAATCGTGTATGTGTGTTAATTACAGTCAGATCTCTTTGAATACTTTTTTGTTGTTGTTCAGGTATTCATTTGCTTCCTCCAGCAATTCTTATATTGAACATAGATCCTAATAGTTTTACCTGATACTTCCTTCTCTGGTTGTTAGAATCCCTTGACTGGATAATTACCTTTCTCTGAGATAAACTGGGGAATTCCATAGGTACTAAGTGGAAAAGGTGTTTCTTCCCCTAAGCTTGGGATAAAAAGAAGAAAACTGTTGTGTTCCTCCTGACGCATCTTGGAAGATTCTGACCTTTTCAAGCCCTACTCCCTATCTTTAAAGCAGGTACACTTAACCAGTCAACCCCTCGCCTTTTGTGGACAGGAAGACCCAGCCCCTTCATACCATTTGAGATCTTCAGAGGTTGAAATGCCAAGCTCTTTGAGGGATTCTCTGACCTTTGCTCCTGAGCTGTCTGAAACTATTGACATTTGACTCCTCCACCCCTAGGGGAAGAAGCCCAATTCAATCCACAGGAGTCATTGGCCACTTTAGAGCCAAGGGCAAGTAGCTTCAAGTTAGAAATGAAAGCCATTAACATCTCCAAATCCACCATTGTTGTATTTTCTACTTGTTTCTTAATAATCTGCTGGTGGTAAAAATGAATGCTATCATTCGATGGGTTTGGGTTTTTTTTTTTTTTTTTCTTTTTTGCAGCTTTGTGGCAAAATCTTTTAGCATTCCACTGTTGTTCAAAACATATGAATGATATTTGGGGGAGCAAAGGATAGATCCTGCAGATTCCCAAAAGGGAAAAAATGCAAAGTATGGCCAGCATTATCCATTTGCTTTTTTAGATTTACCGAGTGAATACAAAATTACATAAGCATCTGATCTAAATGATTTTTGTTGTTTTTGCTGGTTGTTTGATTTTTAATACTGGGAACACTGAAATTCAGTCTGAAAGATACCCCAAAATCTGAATAGTAGTAACATGTACCAATTCCCTCCCTCTCTACTCCCCAAAATCTAGTTGGTTTGAATGGGCAGAATGAACCATTTTTCCATTTTAGGTGAGCAGATGTTATGAAACTCAGAACATCTTAGAACTGTTTGCCTCATTTATCAGAAAAATTAGAAGGGAAGGAGCCTTTAAGGAAAATTTCTACTTGAAAAAACAAGAAGACTAGTACGCAGGTTCGTCTTATACTTTTAACATGAGCTTGTTGAAAGAAACGTTAACAATTCCAAAACAAAATTAAATGAATTTTAACTCTTTCCTCCCAAAAGCATAAAAATAGAGAGGAAATTAACAAGAAATTCTTAAAACGCAAAAACAACTCTTCTTTGTACTAGTCTTTGGGTAGTGACCATAAAACACGTCTTCTTATTGTTAGTTTCCTTGACAAGGGATTTTTAGTCCCAAGTCTGTTCCTGCTTAGTATCTGCTCCGGCCTCCCCCTCTCTCCGAGCGGCCTCCTAGGCGGCCTCCACCCCTGGGCACCCTGCGGCCTGATCGGCTATAGGAATCACGCGGGGGAGGGCACCCCCTTTCCATGGATGGGGGAAGCCCACGATCAACTCTACCCACCCTCTCTCGGCCCCTGGAGTAGCGGTCGCTCCGGCCGCTGCCGTAACTGTCGCGGCCACCGCTGTAGGCGTCGGGCGAGCAGCCCCGGTACTCCTCATAGCGACCGCCTCCCCCGTAAGATGGCGGTGGTCCCCGCGCTGGAGCGGCGCTGCGCGGGTCGCCGTAGCTCTCGAAGGGATCTCGGTAGGAGCCTCCACTCGGATGATCTGCGTAGTCACGGTCGCGACCCCCATAGCCGTCTCGGTCACCATAGCCTCTTGATGGACAGTCGTCCCGGGCACTGGAATGGCCATAATCGCGGTAGGTGTATTCTCTGGGCGAGGGGGCAAAATCCCGCGGGTCGCGGGTGCTCGGGTAGTCTCGGCTCGAGTAGCTGTCTCTGGGCGAGTAGCCCTCCTCCCGGGGGCCCAGGTAGTGGTCGCGGCGCGGGGGTGGCGGCTCCCGGCGAGGTGGGCCCCCATAGCCGTCTCGACCCCGCGAGGCCGGAGCCCGCCCGCGCATTCCACCGCCGCTGCCGCTGCGAACCGGCCCCGACGGCACGGCCCTCTTGGGGGGCGGGCCGGCCCTGCGCGGCGGAGGCCCGCGCTTCATGGGCATCGGGGCCCTGGGGGGCCGTAGGTCGAAATCCCCCGCATAGCCGCCGTCGTCTGCTGGCCCACCCCGGGAAGGGGGTCGCCGCGGACCCCCGCGGGTTCCGCGCAGGCCCCTCAGGCGGCCCCGGCTGCGGGGCGGCGGCGGCGGCGGGCCCCGCCGGCTGCTTTCAAACGCAGGTTTGGTGGCTTGGGCCACTTTGATGGCCTTACCATCCAGGGACTTTCCGTTCATGTCTCTGGCGGCGGCCTTGGCGTCTGCGGGGCTTTCGAAGGTGACGAACGCGAAGCCCCTCGACTTGCTGGTTTCTCGATCTTTCATCAGGAGCACCTCGACGATGCGGCCATACTTGCCAAACGCGGCCTCGAGGGCTTTCTCGTCGGTTTCGGGGTTGAGCCCCCCAATGAAAAGTTTCCCCGGGCGATCCGCTTCAACCATGGCAGCCGGTGGAGTGGTCAGTGGCGGTGGGAGGCGAAAGAAACAGCGTCCGTCGCGGCCTTCGATCCCGTTCGCCGAGAGCGGATCCTACCGGTCGGCGGCGCGTTGCGGAGTCCGGAACTGCAGCGGTGGCCCCGGCTGCGCAGGCGGAACTCTCTGGTTTGTGCCCCTTGGGTCTAGGTCCCCCAGCCCGGCGGGCCCCCCCTGCTGGCTGTGATTGGTTGGTTGTCTCTGGAGGGCAGACTGGGTCGAGAAAGAAGACTGTTTTTTGTGACACCTTTCCAGTCTTTTAACTTCCAGTTATCCAGACGCTGGTTTAAGGGTTTTAATTCATTCCTGAGAGCTCTTGCCGCTAAATGGAAAGCCGTTAGGTTGATAAAAACTTTTTTCCATTACTCACGAATGAGTATTATTATGCATTTAAATTACCCCAACCATTTTCAAACAGAAAAAAAAAATTGAAAGATAAAATAAGTAATTTTAAAGTCTTAAAATACAGTTTGCTGTTTCTTGCACGTAAAATTTAATAAAGTAACATTTTTATGTGCCCGCCCAGGGTGGGAGAGAAGAGTTGATAGTGGTGGAGTAGGAAGTAGAGGGAGTCATTCTTTGAATGCACCCGTTTTCTTCAAAGGGTTCACAGTTATGTTGAACTCAAACTGCTTTTTTTTTTTTGCAGTTTTTGGTCAGAGCTGAGTTTGAACCCATCATCTCCTGTATATGGGGTCTGCGCCCTACTCCTTGAGCTATAGGCGCCGCTGTCAAACTGCTTTTTAAAGTAAAGATATAGAAAGCATAAAAAGTTACCTTTAGCAAAACATAAGAGCAGTTCACACTAATCATCAAAGTAGCATTTGCATATTCATAACTGAAGCCTTCACCCCAACATGCTTCATGGGAAAAGGAAGCACACCTAAGCAAAGCAACACTTTGCGGGTTCATTCAAGCAAATCACACAATTCCAATTTCTTTACTAGATGATCTAAATGTTAGAATGAAAAGTGAATTGATGACCATATCTTTCCTTGAAACAGTAATATCTAAAACCATTTTTTATTTACTATATTGATTTAGTGTGTTTGGGGTTGTTTGTTCAAAAGTGTTATAAATATTTCAGAGGCTGTTATTGTGAAAAGTTAACGTTTTTGGATTTGCAGTTTGTATTAAATATTTTTGCTGTGGTTTTTAAAGTAGGACACTTGGCACATTAAGAGTTCTAAAAAATGTTTCTACTAATTGTTATCTCAAAAGTTAAAAATTCATTCTCTATGAACTGGTTAATAGCTGTGATTCACGGTGTTTTCATTTTCTCATTTTCATTATTTCTTGCTTGACCCATGAATTATAAATTTTCAAATTTATGTCGTAACTGTCGCATAACGACTTTGTCACTAGAATTTTTAACATGCTTTCTATATCTATTTTTGTTTTTATTGAAATTTGCCTTGTGACCTAATATAGTAAGAGTATATGAGTGTGTATATGTATGTGTGTGTGTTTAATGTTGAATATACATAAGAACTGCTTTAAAATTCTCCATAATTATGGATTTGTCAATTTCTCTTTGTTTTTATGTTCCTTTTTGTTTCGTGTAATTTAAGGTTATACTGTGAAATAGTGAGAATGACTATGTATTTCCGGTGAATACCTTTTATTATGTAATGATTCTCATTATTTGTAGTATTCTTTTTATCTTAGTCTGTATATTTTGATACTTACATCTTACAATATTTTTGATATTTATTCCTGCCAATTTATTGTGTGCCTTCTAGTAACCATGTTTGTTTTTGGCTCCCCCGCCACCTTTCTTCTTGTAGCAAATGAACTATCTTTAGTTGTGTCTTTTTCCCTATTGTAAGTTATGCCTCCTACTTCTGCTCTTTGAATGATTACCATAAATAATTTTATTGAATCCTACCCTATAAATACTAAGTTTATAAATTTACTTATAACATCTTAAATTTACTTGACTTATTTTTACATATGTATATATCCATATAACTATGACCCACATTGAAATCTATAACATGTCCATCATCCTAGAGCATTTTCAGAATAATACCTTCCTCCCAGAGGTAACCACTGTTCTGATTGACCTCAACCATGAATTACTTCTGCTTGTTCTTAAACTTTAAATAATTGGAATCATATAGAGTGAACTCTTACTTGCTTTGTTTATTTCACTCAGCGTATTTTTGGGATTCATCCCTATGTTGTACCAGCAGTTTACTCTTTTTGTTTATTTCATTTTTTAGTATTCATTGTATTTACTGTACCACAATTTGTTTTCCTAGTTCTCTTGGTGATGAACATAGGGTTGTTTTCACTTTGGGGAATCATTCTTGTTTCTTCCAGTTCCCACATGCCCTACCCACCATTGAATCAGTCCTTTTGGCCCCAACCTCAAAATACATCTGGAATCCCTGTACTTTTCTATTTCTGTACTGCTACCACCTTCATACAAACTATTGCCACCTGGCATAAATATATACATATTTGATATTTATTCTTGCTTCTTAGCACAGAGTTCCTAAAACCCTTGGCAATTCCTAAGTGATAGGAATGTCTTTTGTTATTCATAACAAGTTTCTGACAACCATACCTGAGTTTATGTTAATGAAATGACTGTAGTTGAGGCCCCTCCAACAATTCAAGATGGGAGCTGGTTGCCTGAGGAGCCAACTGTGGGGGTCGGAAGTCTTGGTTCCTCAGCCTAGTTGACCAGTTCCATTACTCATTCAACCAAGGCTTGCATGAATAGAAAGTGAACATTGGTAGAAAATGGAAGTAAAATTGGAGTAGCTCAGGCATCGTGAAATAGAAAGCAACAGTCACTTGTACAAGTTTTAGTATAACAAAGAGAAATTTTATTTAAGAGCAAAGAGAAAGCTTAGAGCACTTCCAAATGGAGCTGTAAGTAGGTTCCTCTCATGAGTAGTGAGTAGTGAAAGAGAGACTGGTGATGCAAAGACAGTGTAGAATTATAAATATCCTTTCTTTCTGTTTGAAATCTTAACTCTTTCATTGGTCTATCTTCACCTCTAGGAATTATTTCCCTTTTCTATTGGTCATTTGTTACCTACATCACCTCATATCCATTTTCTTTTCCCTTTTTTAGTGAGAAGAGCTGAGTGCAGCTGACAATGTTCCCATTCTACCAGCCTTACAGACTTCTTTATTCAACAAGCCCTCCAGACTTCTTTATGCAACAGGCCAGGCTTAGCTCCTATTTCCTTTAAACGCCCCTTTTCTGTGTCCCTTCCCACAACCCAGTGGTTGGCTGGGGGGTTAGATTCCAAATTAGAACCTGTATCTCCTTATCCCTGCTACACCAGGGAAGGGAAAGGGGCTGGAGATCAAGTTATTTCTGGGCTTTTTCATATCAGGCAAATTAAAAGAAACACTATACATCTGAAAGTTGTGTTCCTTTTTTGTTCCAGGACTCATCTTAGGGGAAAGTTGGGAATGTCCCAAGAGCTACAAAGGGGCCATTGCAATTCAATAGAATCTTTAATATAAATTTTGCCAATGATAAAGAATGTTAAGCTTATAGGGGAAAAGCATATAGTTTGTGGGAGTTTGAAAGGAAGAGTGTCATTTTCATATTTTTAACTAATGGTAACTTACATATCCTTAACTAATGGTACTTGACAAAGAAGCCTGTGATTTTATCCCAAACTCAAGAGTATATTCGGAATTTTAAAACTTAAAACCTGCTTCCAGAATCCTGGATGAAGTCAGACTCACCAACAGGCAAACAGACTGGAGACAAAAGTTTTTATGGTTTCCTGAGTCATTTATTTGTCGTGTCCAAGGGTCCAATGGTTGTTTTGATCCAGATCTGAGTCCTGACACATAGAAATGTCAAAGAGAAACAACAGGATCAGACATTTGTTAAAGGTGGCAAGACAGAGTTAAGTATAACCTTAAACTATATAAACTGATCTCAGATCTATCTAAGACAAAGGGGAAGAACAATACAAGGGGCCTGCAGGTTATGGGGAAATGGGAAAATACAAAATGGAGATAAGAAATAATAAGAAAATTATTGAAGATGGTCTGGCAATATTGAAGGAAATTAGAATGACTAACTTTTACCCCCCAATTATGGGATTTTGACATGTTGCACTTACTGAAGAAGCCTCAAGGTCTCTGTGAAACCATCACCATCACTATCTACTTTACCAAAATCACTGAAGTTACTTTATTTGCCTGAGATGCAGACCTACTTACCTACAGGAGAATGACTGTTCTTTTCTAATCCACCCTGTAAGATCTGGGATGTGACCAGACATTAACAGACTCTTAAGAAAACAATGTTCCATTCTCAGACTAGATTAAATTCCAAAGGAGAATATTTGCTGGTTAAATATTCATTCATTGCCCATTCATTCATCCTCCTTAGCAATCCATTATTGCTCCTCAACAGAATTCCTTTATCCCTATTCCCATAGCCTACCTTATCAAAAAGGCATATAAAAAAACTTCTGAGCTCAGCTGAGGAATTTAATCCTCATTTTCTGAGGCTACCTGTGTATACACAATAAAATAAATTTGATAACTTTTCCCTTTTTAAACTGATTTTTTGTGAGGTGACTTTTCAACAAACCTTCCAAGGGCAGAAATATGTTGGGAAAATGTACATTTTGTGGTTTTGCAGCATTGAATTTTTTTAAAGCAAAGACTCAAAATAAAAGTTTGAGTGTTCTTTTTGGAGAAGACCTAGTACAGATGGAAGCCAGACAAAGTTTTGGTCAAGTCTCTTAGCACAGTGTTCAGTCCTTTGTGCCTCATGGGAGATAAGAGTGGTATCTTGATTTTGAATGCTGCAGAGTAGAAGAACATGATTGGTTTGGTTCAGGCCCCCATAGCTCACTATGGAACAATTGCAAGTGGCTATCCATGATCCAGACACAAGACAGGTTATCCTTAAGGGAATAGACAACCTGGTGGATTGGGAAAAATCGACAATAAAGTTTATCTTGAGAAGGAGGACAGTCCAACAACTCCCATAAATGGCAGTGCAGCATCCCACATGAAGCAGCTTTGCATGTAAACCATGATCTACTGGCTTCATGATAATCAGGATAGTCATCCACGGAATATACCCTTTATCCTGGTAATGGTGAATTGTCTCAGCTTTCTCTCAGGGGCTTTACAGATGCTAATAAAACACATTAAATTAATTAATAATAAAATGGAAAAGGTAGAGAGAAGAGTCAAGGGACCTGTCTCAGAAAGATGGAAATCTTTAGGTGGTCTTTGAGAAATGGGATGAATCAAATGGATATTGATGAGGTTAAAACTAAAGTCTTAATACAGCACTATTTAAGTTTGAATAAACCAAGGGTACCCATTCCTGGTTTCCTGCCACCATTTAAGGGCCCCCAAATCTGCTCTATTTACCCCTCTTTGGAGGAATTTAAAAACCTTAAGGCAGAGCCTACAATGAGAAACCTGACTTGGAATCACTGAAGGAATAGTTAGGTAAATTAATCAATATAAAGATTGCCAAAAGGGCCAGGGTCTCTCGGCTAGACTCCTCTCTGGAGACCCAAGAGTCTTACCCACAAGAGTGAGTCAAATGATTAGGGAGTAAAGAAGAGAAGTTCTGAGACTCTTTGAAATAGAGCCATGACACTGTGTACCAAAACCCTTGGTGAAGCCCTAACAGCTATACTTTGATTGAGAAAATATAGAAATGGAAGGATAAGTAGGATTCAGGTAAAAGTTTGAATGAAAATTGAAATGTTTAAACAGGCTTTATGTGAAGAAGTTATGTCTCCTTTATTTGACTGTTTTACATAAGTATAGTAATAGGTATTATATTTGACTAAGAAATGTTTTCTTTGCCAAGTATTATAAACCAAAATGCACTAGTGAAGCCCTAATGTGAGCTACAGTCAAACTGAAAGAATACAAAAATGTAAGAGTTGATAGGGTGAACATGGGAATGTTTACTCAGGAGTTATGTGAAGTGATTTTGTCTCTGTTACCTGAATGTATTATAGGAATGGATAACGGTTCCCCTATTTAGTACTGTAAAACATAAGTCATAAAAATTAGACTTTTAACAATAATGCGGATATGCTAAAATGGGAATGAATAAGATTGCCCAAACACAGTGTAGAATAAAACCTAGAGTGCTAGTATGGCCGGTATGTCTCTCACTTGGGTCCTTGGTCTCAGAGATTTGAAGAATCCATGGACCACACACTTTTATTGATAGGTAAATAAAATGGATAAGGAAACCTCTGCTGCAGCAAAGGGGGGACCCAAGTAGTACCCTAAATGGGATTCTGTCTAGGGGTTTATATACTACTGCTCCTATTCTGCGGGCAAGTAACTACTGGGGAGATGGACTGTCACAACCAGTTGGTGCCAGGGGCTCAGGGCCAGAAGTTAATTTTAAAACTGCCCCTGTGCAGGAATGTGGTCCCAGTTGGGGTGTGTTCTCTGCTCTGGGAGGGGCAGCCTCTTATTTAGGGTGGGTCCCCTGTTCCAGGAGAGGTAGACCAGATAGATACTAGTCAGGCAAATTTTTTTGAGCCTGTTTTGCATAGAGATGGGTCTGCAATGATACTGATCTCTGAGCTCACCCACGCCTAGAAAATAGGGGGTTCCTGTCCAGCCCTGAGGAGGAGAACCCTGTATTGCTAAGATGGATATGTTGTTTACACAGTATACCTCTGTGTAGCTCAGACTGGGGCTTATAGCAAAAGCCTATGAGGGCTCCTCAGTGATGATTTTGGATTAGAGAATTTCCATTTACCGCAACTACTAGCTTCCTCTCACACATTAATTGAAACTGCCCATGACTGTAGGACACAAAATAATCTTATCTTGCACCCAGTGGGAAGTGAAATGAAATTAAAGGAAATAAAAAATATTTTACCCCAAAATATATTTCTTTTTTTTTTTTTTTTTTTTGGAGACAGAGCCTTAAGCTGTCACCCTGGATAGAGTGCTGTGACATCACAGCTCACAGCAACCTCCAATTCCTGGGCTCAAGCGAGTCTCCTGCCTCCACCTCCCAAGTATCTGGGACTACAGGTGCCCACCACAAAGCCCGGCCATTTTTTGGTTGCAGCCGTCATTGTTGGTTGGCGGGCCCGGGCTGGATTTGAACCCGCCAGCTCAAGTGTACATGGCTGGCACCTTAGACCGTTGAGGCACAGGCACCAAGCCCCAAAATACATTTCTTTCACAGATTTTTGAGATAGCAGTCAGAGGGCCTGCAAATAAGAGAACCTGCAAATCTGTCTTTTGTGGGAGAAATTTGCATCTGTAGAGTATCTGCATTAATGTAGCAGGCCTTCCTTTGTTCAGATCTAGGAAAGTTTAACCAAAAGTTTGATGCCTTTAAAAGTCTGAAAAGAGGCTCTGTGCCTGTGGCTCAGCTGGCTAAGGCACTAGCCACCTACACCTGAGCTGGCGGGTTTGAATCCAGCCCGGACCCGCCAAACAACAATGACGGCTGCAACCAAAAAATGGCCGGGCGTTGTGGCCGGCGCCTGCAGTCCCAGCTACTTGGGAGGCGAAGGCAAGAGACTCGCTTGAGCCCATGAATTGGAGGTTGCTGTGACCTGTGATGCCACAGCACTCTATCCAGGGTGACAGCTTGAGGCTCTGTCCAAAAAAAAAAAAAAGTTGAAAAGAAACATTTACCATGTATTCTCTGACAGTTTCTACCTATAATGTTCATCTACTTAACAATACCACCTCTGCTCACCAGGTTTTCTTTCTGTCATATATCTTATTATAACCTCATTTAGTCATGCTTTTTAGGTTTCTTTAAAGGTTAGCACCATAACCTATATTTAGTCATGCTTTTTAGGTTTCTTTCTGAAACCTCATGTAAGCTTCTCTACCCCATTGTGTGGCTGGGCTTTCATTCTAAAGGTTCTTGTGTAACATAAAACTATGACCAAAAAAATGTGTATGCTTTTTCTCTCATTAATTTGCCTCTTGTCAATGACTTAACAAGTCTTCAGCAGGAATTTTTACCTTTCAGCTCTACACTATTAAAAAAAAAAAATGGGTGGCACCTGTGACTCAAAGGAGTAGGGTGCTGGCGCCATATGCCAGAGGTGGTGGGTTCAAACCCAGCCCTGGCCAAAACAAAAAATCAAAAAAAAGCAAGTGTTGGTGAGGACGTGGAATGCTGGTGGGAATGTAAAATGGTGCTGTCACTATGCAAAACAGTAAAGCAATTCTTGGGAAAAAAAATAGGAACAACATTACTATAGGATCCAAAAATCCCATTTCCTTTTTATTTGTTTTTACAGTTTTCAACCAGGGCTGGGTTTGAACCTGCCACCTCCGGCATATGAGTCTGGTGCCCTACTTCTTTGAACCACAGGTGCTGCCCCAACAATCCCATTTCTGAATATATAACCAAAAGAATTGACATATTTATACATCCATATTCACTGCAAGATTGTTTACAATAGTCAAGAAGTGGAAGCAACCCATTTGTCCACATTGCTGAATACAGTTTTGAATACTGGCCACCCAAGGACCACCCACACAAAAGAGGTAAATATTGGTAAAGGAAAGGTTGTTTATTCAAGTGCTGGCACCTGAGGAGATGGCAGACTATTGTCTTAAATACCACCTCATCTTCCTCTGTTTACCAAGCAACTTATAAAGGGAAAGTATAAAGGGGGTATGTAGCAGAGAGCAAGCTTTGTGGGTATCATCATGACTTGTTCCATCATCAGCAAGTCGTAGGTAATTTGGTAGATCTTGTTACCAGCAATATGTAGTTGGCCTGCTCCAGATTCTTTTTTTTTTTTTTTTTTTTTTTTTTCAGTTTTTGACCACAGCTGAGTTTGAACCCACCACCTCCCGCATATGGGGCTGGCACCCTACTGCTTGACCACAGGCACTGCCCCAGATTCTTGATCTATTTGTCCTCAAGTTCATTTTCTAATCTTGTGCCCAGCAGTTGTGTAGCAGGTTCATTATAAACGTTGAGGACAGGTAGCAGGTTCATTATAAACTTTGAAGACAGAACAAGCCAATAGCATACTGGAAGAAAAATAGCTCCCCTTTAGCTAGTTTAGCAATATAGTCTGAATGGCCCTTTTAACATCCAACAACAGAATAATGAATAAAATATGTAGCATAATCGGCCTTCTGAATCCCTGAATTCCACATTGGTGGATTCAACCACCTACGGATCAAAAATATTTTTTTAAATTGTGTCTGTACTGAACTTGTACACTTTTTTCTTGTTATTATTCCTAATACAATACCTCATAAAAATTATTTATGTAGCCTTTACATTATATTTGGTATATAAGTAATACAGAGATGGTTTAAAGCATATAAGAGGATGTGCTTAGGTTATAAGTATCATCCAAAAGACCACGAGGATAGGTAAATAGTAGAAAGGAGAGCATTATTAATAATATCTGTTTGTAAACCAGAAAGAAATAGTCTCCAGTTTCTGTTTTCTCCCTGAAAAGATGAAGGACAAGTTGTTTTTTATGCCTTAAAGAGCATAAGTCACACACATATAATAAGTTTGAGATAAAAGATATACATATTTATGAGGGGAGTCAAGTGCATACACAATAAGTAAACATGTAACATACACCCCATGTTCATAATGGGCCAGTGTTATAGCATTAAAATGAAGTGGAATTTGGCTCTTTATGTTAAAAAGTATATTATATGACACAAATACAGGTTGTGCACAGCAATAAACTGGCTGAAACTGGCTTAAAGTCTGCAGTTGATCATTAGAAATGAATGTAAGGCCGATCTTCTGTCTAGTAAGAGTTGTAGTTGCTGGTGTTGTATGTCAGAGTCAAGAGGGGTCTGATAGCTCTTATTGTTGGAGAGTTTAGATCTATAGGAATATAGGCATTTGCCATGCCATCTGGGCCCTAAATCTCTGATGGTAGGTTAACTTTGTTTCCTTAAGTTATGGTCAGTTTTAATTGAGGGGCCTCAGATTACATATGCAAAAACCATCACCATTTTATATAAGGAACTTTGACATCCATGGATTTTGATATCTGAGGGGGTTTCTGCAGATACTGAGGGACCACTCTATTTACATACAAAAGAGTTGTATATTGTATATATTACTCAGCCTGAAGAAAAAAAGGTAATTCTAGAATATGCTATAACATGGATGAAATTTAAGGACATTACGCTAAGTGAAATAAGCCAGTCAGAAAAAGACAAATACTATATGATTTTACCAACATGAGGTATCTACAGATTTATAGAACTGGAAAGCAGAATGTAGTTGCCAGGGAAGGGGAAGGGAAAATGGGGAGCTGTTGAAAAATGGGTACAGAGTTTCAGTTTTGCAAGATGAAAAAGTTCTGGTGATGGGCTGCACAACAATATGAATACATGAACTACTACTAAACTTAATAGTTTACAATGTTTAAGGTAGGGGACAGTGGCTCTCACCTGTAATCCTAGCACTTTTGGAAACTGAGGCAGGAGGATCATTTGAGGCCAGGGGTTCCAGATCAGCCTGGGCAACAGAATGAGACCCTGTCTCTACAAATAAATGTAATTAGCTGGGTGTAGTGGTGCTTGCAGTCCTCTCTACTTGGGAGGCTGAGCCAGGAGGATCACTTGAGCCCAAGAGTTTGAGGTTCCAAGTAAGCCACTGCACTCCAGCCCAGGTACTAGAGTGAGACCCGGCTCAAAAAAAAAAAAAAGGGCGGTGCCTGTGGCTCATCGAGTAGGGCGCCGGCCCCATATACCAAAGGTGGAGGGTTCAAACCTGGCCTCGGCCGAATTGAAAAACAGAAAAATAGCCGGGTGGTGTGGCAGACGCCTGTAGTCCCAGCTACTCAGGAGGTTGAGGCAAGAGAATCGCCTAAGCCCAGGAGCTGGAGATTGTGGTGAGCTGTGACGCCACGACACTCTACCGAGGGCAATAAAGTGAGACTCTGTCTCTACAAAAAAAAAAAAAAGTTAAGATGATGAACTTTGTTATGTGTATTTTACCACAGTTAAAAAAATTTTTTTAAAGAATCAGTTGGTATATATTACCCACACCAACCAATTCTCCAATTCTTTGGACACCAACTATGTGTCCTACAACTCAATTATGACACTAGCTACTAATTTCACTACAGATTTCACAGTTGAAGGGCTCATTTCCACAAGCTTGCCCCTATTTCAGACTCTAGGTTAACACATACTTTTTTTATTATTGTGTCATCGTAGCTCACTCACTGCAGCCCCCAAATCCTGTGACCCACATTTCTTGGCAGGCTGGCTACAAATTGAGGATTCCTATAGCCCTATCCTCAGGTTTGAAAATTCACGTTGAAGCTTATCAAAATCTGGAAAACATGTGTTTCCACTTTATTATAGGATATGATAGAATATATGATAGAAAATAAAAATGAACACCAGACAAAGAGGTATATTGCTTGAAGTCTGAAAGTGTAGGAACTGCTGTCTCAGAGGAGTTGGGATGTACCATCACTCTGGCAAGCGGATGTATTCACCAACCTCTCTGAAGCTTACCTTGTGTGGATTTTTGTGGAGGCTTCATGACATAGACACAATTGATTAAGTCAGTCTGTAGCTACTTTCTCCTCACTGGAAGATGGGGAGTAGGGCTGAAAGTTCCAAGCTTCCAATCATGGTCTGGCCTTTCTAGTGACCAGTCTTCATCCCAGAGGCATCAAGGAGCCCACCAAAAGTCACCTCATTAAAATAAAGGACAATCCTATCACCCAGGAAATAAAAAAAAATTAAGATTTCTGTGTCAGAAACTTGGGCAAAAGACCACATATTAGAACAAAAAATGCTTCCAGCACCCCATCCCAGCACCCCATCACTCAAGAGATTATAAGGGTTTTAGAAACTTTGTGTCAACAACTTTCGACAGATTACAAATATATGTTTCTTATGTCAAAACAGGAATATACTACTGGGGGAATGCAAAGTTACTCAGCAAATTCACAAGCAAGTAGACTATGTTCCCCTATGACTGATTTTGGAATATTGTGAGAACATGCCAGCTTCTGTTCTATGGCTAGTACCCTGTGAACTGTTCTCAAAGGACTAGAAAAGAGTTGCTTAGTTTATGAATAGCAGGTCCAAGGACAGCATCCTCACTGGAAGGCCATCTCTGTGTTTGAAGAAGGTAAAAACAAATTAGTGTGATGAGCTGAAGTACATGCCTGTTTTCCTAGCAGTAATAGAAGAATTGAACAATAACAACATCCTGTATGTTTAGAGTTTTTACTAACTAATGAATGGCAATGACTTAGGAGATGCAATGGAAAACTGGCCTATTGAAGGATTTCCCATATCGAAATCACCATGGGAATGTGAGGAATACATTAAAGAGGGAAATGTTGATTCCTGTCAGAAGAATTTATCAGTAGGTTCATAAGGTGGCTGGAATTGACTAGTAGATATCCCAGTGTGTATGCCTGAGGTGGCCACCTGGGTCTATGAAATAAATAGACATTGGGGGCCTGCAGCAATGCAAAGATGATTGAATCTAGACATAGACATATTCCTAGTATTGTACCACTGAGGCACAAAATACTACTAAAAACTTTGTCTTGCAACAGAAGAGGCATTGACTGCAGGTGGTTATTTCAGATTCCCTGGGAAAAGGCCTTGAACATAGCTGGTAAGTGTGACTGATGCTGGCTATCACTAGGTCTTGACAGGAATGTACACTGACTGGACTGGTCTTTGTGGACCTAATGATAGATGCAAATGCTCAGTGTGCCTAAAAAAATCTGAAAAGAAGATATTTCATTAATTTGGACTACCAAGTCACATTTCCTCAGACTAAGTAATACCTTTTGCAAGCTGTAATTTCAACAATAAGCAAAGAATTATCTTCTTTAAAGTAATAGTTTGATAGAGATTTAGAATAGGCCATTGAAAATGTTGGTTGAGGAAAATGGGAGAACATAAAGGAATGAAGGAAGGTCACATAAAAGGTGACCCCACTCCTGGCCTTCATGAGTGTATGCTCATACTCTGGAGGGGGCAGGAATGAGAGAGTATCCCCACTAGACAGAATACTGTTTTTCTGGTTGATCAGAAGGAGAGACACTGGGAGAAAATACTGGTATGACTATGTCATTTTTCCCACAGAAAAGATGACTGACAACTAAGTTTTTCTTTCTTGCCCTTGTCAGGTGTGGAGACAGGTCAAGTCAGTGTTAACTTGGTTCATGGTTTCCAGTACTGACGAAGTTACTGGTACCCAGTCCAGGGAGTTAATGAGCAGGTACAAGCAGGCAAAGGGCCAAAGCTTATTAAAGCATAGAACGTTTTGGAGAAGGAATAGGTCTACCTCGTGAGTAGAAGAGCTCCTGAGTTTAAAGACAGAGTAGAACTAAGAGAAATGCAAGGCGATAGGTCCCGTTTCTAGGCGCTGTCCAGGGTCCTTTCTTTGTGGTTGGAGGCCAGGAATGGGGTTACCTCCTTGCCAGCCGTGTTCACGTCCCTCTGAGACGCTCCTTGCTGAATTCCGAGAACACCTGGCTCAGGGAGATACCAAGACTCTGGCAGGGGAACGGCAGGGTCCATCCATCCCCGCTGTGCTTGCTGTACTTCAGTGCAAAGGGCCCTCCTCCCCCGCTTCCCCGCAGCTCAGGCCGGGCCGCTGCTCTCCAACTGACCCTGCGGACAGGCGGTGGAGCGGCTCTGAGCACCTGAGAGTGCAGCTCGCTTCCTTTCCTCCTGCGCGCCAGAACTGCGAATGCCCCCGTCTCCCTTATGGGCCATGTCAAGCAATCTGAGGGCCGATTTGCCCACCCAATTAAATCAATAAATTTCAAAAGTCAACTAGAACGAAGGAATGCCCAGTAACTCCATGCTGCCTACTGCGATTCCAGAAGTCTCCGTAGAAGCTGGGCATTTCTGACAGTGAGTCCCCGGCTGCAGGAGTTGGCAGTGTTTTTCATGATAACCTACCCCAGTGAGCTGTTAGGAAGCTGGACAGACAGATGTTCCCTTGAGAGTAGGGTATTTTGCTTGCACTCACTCACTCATTACCCAGTGACAGCCTACAATGTGCAAGAAGGCACTGCTGTGGGCTGGAAATGGAACTGGGAAAAAAAACAGCCGTGGTCTCCAACCTCACAGAACTTTCATTGTGATGAAGAAAAATAAACAATAAGAAATAATTAAATCTTTGTGATAGTGGGAGGGAAAAAAATGCAGTGCTTTGTGGAGGAGGGAGACATTGATGGTGGTATTTAAGATAAAGTGCTCAACTTCTCCTTGGAGATGATATTTAAACTTCAGTCTAAGGGACTGTCCAGAAGCTGAGTGGACAGAGTGGATCCCAGGCACAAAAAAACTTGTAGTATTGAAGGAATTGGGAAGTGAAGAGGGAGAGTAACATTTGAAAAAGAAACCAAATTATGCCATCTTTTGAATAAAAATAATTTGGTCCAGCTCTAACATCATCTATTTATGCTTTCATTCATTCAACAAATATTTATTGAACATCTACTATATTGAAGGCACTATACTAGGTTTGGATAGTCTGAATGAAAACAAATAGTAAGGGGGGATGTTTAAACTAATTGCATCTGAAAGAGATAAGTACTATTTGAGTTCATAGTCTTTTCTCTTTCTTCTGTTGTTACGTAACAAAACATTGTGCTAGTTTTTAATCCTTTATTCTTAAAGGCAATGCTTATATGCTGGCAATGTATCCATGATGATCTACAGGGAATAAAGGAATAAAGAATAAGATAGGAAGAGAGAAACATTACAGAGTAATATGTGCAAAGGAGTACAGGAACAAAACAATGAGCTTTAACACAGTGGTACTGTGTTTGAAAGTACTGGTACTTGTTAGTGGTTTACATGACACTTGGGGGTCAACAGATGAGGCTGAAATGTAAGTAGAAGAGGCAGGGGGGAAGAGACACTTGAATATATATAGATTTCTCATTTAGTTTGTAAAGAAAACTACTTGGTCTTGGGGGTGGAATACAATTATAAGAGGGAATTTTTCTAAAAATGTAATCAGTAAAACCTAATTTTTTGTACCCTCAATGAATCCCAAACAATAGAAAAACGAAAAAGGAAAGAAAACTACTTTGAAACTGCTGTGGAGGGCAGAGTAGAATGCAAGAAGGGAGAAGCCAGAATACTAGAGAAGAAATGACTTAAACTTGGTAAGATTAGAAAGAAGAAATATTTTCAACTTAGTTTTCCCTTGTAATTTTCTCTTTCTCTCTAAAGAAGTATGTATTGATGATAGAAGGATACAGACAGTTACTCTGCCGTCTCCTCCCTCCCCCTTCACCCCTAAAGTCCACTTTCTTCCAGGCCAACAATCAAAGATGTTAGTGAGACATCCATTTGATGGATAACTGAGGTATAAAAATACTAAATATATTTTCCAAAATCTTAGACCTTGTAACTAATAGTAATAGGTCTAAATTCCACATCTTTTGACTCCAGGTTCACAGGTTTATTTTTCTACTTCTTTCCATGGTCCCTTATTTTCTACCTGCTAGTAGGTACAATTTAGAACTCAACTTTTCCATATTTGGCTATGGAGAGGTATATCTGCAATTTTGACATCTCCTTCCAAGTTAGATTGATCATAACAATCTCAACTCTAATCTTAGACAGTGCTTAGTCTAAGTTTCTTAACTACGTCATTGTCAAGATTAGGCTGGATACTTGTTTGCTGTAGTGTCAGGGGGCTATGAAGACCTCAGCCCCGGTTTGGGCTTTCTCTGGATGCCACTAGCAAGAGGTCCCCAGATCAGAAAGCACTTTGATTCATTAGGCACAAAAAAAGAGGAAACCAAGCAGCAGCAGAGATGGCATGAAAAGAAGTCAGGCAGCAGTGGCAATTTAACACAAAAGTTTAAATTTTTAAGCAAATAGCATGCACTTGAGAGAGAGGTATGGGTTTCTTTCTTGTGAATGAGGAAGAACCTCTTACAAATGGTTTCTCTTGTATTTATTCTCTAATTCAAAGCTTTGCTCCACTTCCAATGTTTATGCATTTCTTTTACCTATGGTCTTAACCAAACTGACTCCACACTATTCTTTACTAACTTCTCCTTTGGAAAGTCTCCAAAATATTAATAGAGCATTCATTAATCATGGGATGGTGACTAGCTTTTTTTTTTTTTTTTTAAGTTTTTAATGATCAATCCTTCTGTAGGGGCCTTAGGAGTTGAACAGTCTCTTGAATTTTCAAACTTTTCAACCACAATCTAAGCTTGTTCTGCTTTGTTTTGGCGCATAATAGTCTATCTTCTCTACCCTTTTCATATCTTTTTTTCTCTTCCTTTTTTTCCCTTCTCTCACTCTGTTCCCTATCTATCCCTACCAGTAGGGACTTTTTTCTCTTCCTTTTTTTCTTTTTCCTTCTCTCACCCTGTTCCCTATCTGTCCTGAACAGTAGGAAGATTTTAAGTGCATTATACTATGTTTAGCTGCATTCTTGGCTTGATGTTAGTAGCAATCCTCAGTTATGAAAACTAAAAATGATTTCTATGGGTCATCAAAATGGGGATTCAGTGACCAAGTCCCCAACTCCAGTTGAGATCCATTATTCTGGAAGGTTTTGTTTTGTTTTGTTTTTTGTTTTTGAGACACAGCCTCAAGCTGTCACCCTGGATAGAGTGCTGTAGCATCACAGCTCACAGCAACCTCCAATTCCTGGGCTCAAGAGAGTCTCTTGCCTCCGCCTCCCAAGCAGCTGTGACTACAGGTGCCCGCCACAACACCCGGCCATTTTTTGGTTGCAGCCATCATTGTTGTTTGGCGAGTCCGGGCTGGATTCGAACCCGGCAGCCCAAATGTACGTGGCTGGTGCCTTAGAGTCTGTGGAGTCACAGGCGCCGAGCCCTGGAAGGTATTGTTAACAAAAATTATCTAAAATCTAAAAAATAGACAAAAGAGATTACTGAATATTCTTTCTGTATAATCCTAAGCATTAGCAGACTGGAGATTATCTGATACAAGATGTGTATCTTTACTTGACTCTCAATTAGCTATTGATCAAGTATTTACAACTTGGTAATGGTAGAGATTTGTAGGAACCTGATAGCAATGCAAATAATTGTTAGCTACTACATAGTACAAATTATATATTTGAAAACATAATCCCAAATTTGTTGCCTTATTGGACATTAACCGGTTTTGTATCTACCTAGCAATATTATTCTAACATTTTTTAAATGCTTTTTCTAATGGATATGTAAACTCTTGTTCCTCAAATTCTTTTTTGAACTGCTTCCTTTTCTGAAAATAAATCTTTGACAAGTGTTCATTCTGTATTTTTAAAAGAACCAAGTTTTAAAACTCTTGAAAATTGTATTTTTAACTGCATCACTGATCCATGCTGGATCAATTAGTGTTTTGGAAGACATTTTAATGAGAAGCAGAGGAATAAAAGTATCTTTTCTCTTTGGTTGCTAAGATGAAAGCATGTGAGTTCAGAGCTGCCTATGAGACATTTCTCACCATTTACCCAATATCATAGACTCAAAATATCTAAAAAACTTACAAACAGAAAATGTCTGAACTCTGAAATAATTTTTTTTTTTTTTGAGACAAAGCCTCAAGCTGTCATCCTGGGTAGAGTGCGGTGGCATCACAGCTCACAGAAGCCTCCAACTCCTGGCCCAAGTTGACCACAACTCTTGGCTATTTTTTAGTTGCAGCCATCATTGGTGTTTGGCAGGCCAGGGCTGGATTTGAACCCGCCAGCTCAGGTGTATATGACCGGTGCCTTAGTCGCTTGAGCCACAGGCACCGAGACTGAACTCTGAAAATAATTTAAAGAGGTTTATTCTGAGCCAAATTTGAGGACCATGACTCAGAGCCATACCCAAGGAGTCTTGAGTAGGTGCACTGCTGTGGTTGGATTACAGTTTGGTTTTATACATTTTGGGAGATAGGAGTTAAAAGTCATAAATCAGTACGTGGAAAGCATAGATTGGTCTGGCCCAAAAAGGCAGTACATCTTGAAGTGGGGGCTTAAAAATCATAGGTGAGTTTAGGGATTCATTAGTTGACAACTGGCTGAAAGAGTTAGGCTTTGTCTAAAAGACTAGACATCAGTGGAAAGGAAATGCTTAAGAGCGAGTCTTCTTTCACGTGATGCTATATTGAAATCAGGTTGGAAGTAAACAACATTGGGTTAACTAACCCTATTTTGTGAGATTTTATCATTTATAGGTGTGACTCACTAGGCCCTCTTAGAAAGGAATTTTGGACAAATGAAAAAGATCAGAGTTAAGTGCTCAACCTACAGGAAAAAATAGGCTGCCGTGTGAAAAAGGTGCCATTGATTCACTGCATACCTTCTTTTCTGTGTGTGTTATGACACTTCCTGGTTAGATTGCCATCACTGTAAATCAATCTCAGCATTGCTCCCTCCACAATATATCACCTATGCCAAATGTCAATGGTGTTTTTGTTTTATGTACATATCAGTACTGTAAATCTTCATAAGGTTGTAATTTGCCCTGTTCTTATTCCCATGATCTACTCTTATCTCTAGCTCTGCCATATTGACCCAGGGGCTACTGTACCAGTGTGCTACTATGTCCCTTTTTGTAGCATATAGCTCCTAAAACCTCTTGAATCTCTAAGATGATTAGTATCTTTGTATGCTAGTGAGATGATGGGAGGTATAGCGGCTCCTAGATGGGCTCAGGTTAGGGTTAGTTGCCAGAGGAACCAACCCTGTTACTAAAAGGCTGGAATTCTCAGCTCCCTCCCCACTTTCTTCCCTGGGGGTAGAGAGGTTGAAGATTGAATTAATCATCAGAGGCCAATGATCAAACATGCCTACCTAATTAATCTTCCACAGAAACTCAAAAAGATGAGGTTTGGAGAGCTTTCTAGTTAATGAACAAATCCATGTGCTGAGAGGATGTTGTATACCCCAAATCCATAGGGGAAGTATTCTTCCTAATTTCACACTGTGTATCTTTTTCATCTGGCTATTCATTTGGATCATCCTTTATAATAAGTGATTTCCCTGTATTCTGTGAGACATCTTAGCAAATTATTGAATCCAAGGAGAGAGTTTTGGGAACCTCAGTTTATAGCCATTTAGTCAAAAGTACAGGTCACAACCTAAGAGTTATAGTCAGTACCTGGAGTGGGGGGAAGTTTTGTGGGACTGAACTATCCCAGCCTGTGGGATCTGATGCTATCTTCAAATAGATAGTATCAGAATTGAATTAAATTGTAGGACACTCAGTTGGAGCTGGAAAACTGACTTATGTAGTAACACCTCACACATTTGGTAACCAAAAGTGTGTGGGTTGACTGTGTGTGAGGAAAAAGTGATTTTTTTTGTCCTTTATAATCAGTTGAGAGCTTTCTCATCTCCTACATAGAGGGATTAAAAAGTTGAATTTGTAGTAGACTACAAATTCTATTGATGCTACTCCCCTCAAGATGAGATGGCCTTTAAATCTTCGCTGGGTCGGATTATATTCACCAATGAAGATGACAGAAGTGACTTCATACTGGTTCTGAGCCTAGCATCTGAAGGAACTGCCAAGGGCCCTTGCAATGCCTAAATCTCCATCCTGGGAAGACTATGTGGAGAGGCCCTTAAACAGGAAGAAGGGTCCTGCTGAACCAAACCTTTCAGCCATCCTTGTCATAGCATCAAACATGTAAGTAAAAGTTATCTTGAGGCCTCCAGAGCAACCTGCTTGCCAGATGAATACCAGCAAGAGACCCCAAGTGATACTATGTGGAGTGTAAAAAATGCTAAGATGAGCCCTTTCTGATTTCCAATCCAAAGTCTTGAGATTTAATGAAATAGTTATTGTTTTAAACCAGTAAGTTTTGGGATGATTACATAGAGATAAATAATTAAAACAGTCTTTCATAGCCAATTTTATTGTGCCACGTTTTTTCCAAATGGAAGAACCTGTTTTTAGCTCTAATCCAAATAAGCACATATTCCTCTGTGGACTTTGCAAAAGAAAAAGAAAAAGCCTCCTTTTCTTTTGCAAAGGCTACAGAAAACATTCAATGTAGAAGTAGAATCCTATTTCCATTGGAACTAATGATTCTCGAATATTAGAATATCTAAGAATTTGCCTGGGAAATTATAAAAAATACTGGTTGCTGAGGACCCTCACCCACACATTCTGACTCACTAAGTCCGTGTGGGGCTTAGGAATCTGTGTTTTAAGATAGACACCCAGGTGATCTTGACACTGGTAGTCCTAAGAACACACATGGAGACACATTCCAATAAAAGGTGCCAGAGATGTCAAAGTTGTGAACTAAGCCAAGGCAGTGGGAATGGGAAGGAAAATAAAGCACTTTATCTGATCTTCCCTGGCCCCATCTTAGAGTCTCATGTTTAGATTTCTCTCACCTGAGTTTTTAAGCACTGTATCCAATTAAAATGATGTTACACTTTTCAGAGAGCTTTATGTTTTTCATTTTATTTTAGCCTATTTACACCCTATGTGAAGCTGAACAGATGTTTTACAGGAAGGGATTAACCTGTATCTGACAAAGATCAAGTGTATATCTCTGGGAATAGAGTATCTAAAGCTAAGAACCCAAGTCCTCGTTCCTTCTGAGGTTTTATTTATTTTTTATTATTTTTTTTTAAGAAATGTCAAGTTCTTCAAATCAGAAACACCGCCACCAGGACCCATCTTCTTCATTATTATCATTGCAATCTGGCTTAATGATTAAGTGTGGATTGCTAACTCTCACAGCTTCCAGCAGCTTCTGGGCTTCCTCATCAAATGCCTCTTTGCACAACCTGAGAAAACAAGGGAACATCTCCTTCTTTGAACTCAGTTTCTCTACAGCCTCTCCTTTCTCTGTGAAGGATTTTAGGAGGAAGAAAAAAGTGTTGTGTTGAAGTAGAAAGAGAATATGAACATGGATGGGGAGCGGGGAAAGGAACCGAGAGACATATAGTAAGGGAAATATAGCAACTGAAGGAAAATGGAATATAGGGAGGGAAATAGATACAAACATGAAAGTCTCCTTCAAGAGCATTTTGCAAGCCAAGAAAAATGTTACCAGTAATGATAAATGATAAAACCAGTTGAGGCATTCATTGCTTATTATTATCCAAAGCACTGTTCTAAGCACTTGGCCTATATTGACTCAGATCCTCACAATCATCCTATAGGTAGATTTTATCATTTCACCCACTTTACAGATAAGGAAACAAAAACAAAGAGATATTGGGGGAATAACCTAAATTTAATATTTAGTAAGTGGTAAAGCTAGAATTTAAACTCAGGTAATTTGGTTCCAAAGTACTCAACTACTATGCTATATCATCTCTCTTAAATTTCACTGTTCTATGAAAGAAAAACAAGTATGTGCCTGATAAATACTTAAAGATAGATATACTATGAGATTGATTCTGAGGCCTGCATAAATGAATGGCTCCCCAGATCCCTCATTACAGGAAACTACTCCCCTGAGAAGTCAATCAAGACTTACCCTAGAACTTGTAGTTTACAGTCAGGAGATTTCAGGGCTTCACATAACTTCCTAATTCCTTCACGTCGTAAGTCATTCTGTGTCAGGTTCATTCTTTTCAGTCTTTGATTGCTGCTAAGAGTAGAGGAGAGATCTTGACAGCACAGTGAGGTCAAACCACAGCATTCCAAGCTGTAGAGAAGAGAGACAAAAGACAAAAATGGCCTACCTTATCCCAGGACAGAGGACAAGCACACAAAAGATCTGTGAGCTTGGAGTGGAGGATAATTCCAGAAACTTAAAAATATGAGCACAGTTAAATTCAAACACTATAAGTACTTACAATATTCATTATTACTAAGTATTTATAGATTGAACATATGCCCTCCAAAATCACGCATTTACAAATTCATTACTAATTTTAGTTTAGGGAATAAATAAATATGCACACTATAAAATGCCATGATACAATTGAATCTTTGAACATTACAAATAAAGCAACGTAAATAGATTTTAAAACATAGTATTGAATGTTTTAAAAACAGATAATATAATGGTAGGTCTCTAGTACCATACCATTTCTTCAAATAAAAATGCATATACCAAAAAACAGTATCATATGTTTTATAAGAATAGTCATAATTCTAAGATATTTTGTGCTATTAGATGGAAAGGAGAACTGTTGATGGAGATAAATTAACCAAACTGACCAACTCAATCAAGGGCCTCTGGACAAGCCAGTGATAGTACAATCCATGAACTGAGGAAGAATGTTAAACTCAACCTTCTGTATCTGATGTTCCCCCAACCAATTGAGTTTAAGTGTTACCCTATGTTTACCTAGCCACTGCACACTGAATGTATACAAAATTTAAGTTGCTGCCCACGTGGAGCTCACATTAACAAGGTGAAGAGATATTCCCACTAATAATGTTCCAAGATATGTAAGCATTGCACAAAATACACCTTAGGGAGAAAAGCGTTTTATCAATAATTATCAAGAATTCATCAGGAACATAATCATTTTAAATTTGTAGTCACTAATAACAATCTCTAAATATCGAAAATAAACACAACTACAAAGTGAAAGACAGAATTATAATGGAAATGTTAATATACTTTTCATAGCAACTAAATTATCGATATTGCAAAAAAAATCAGTAAAGATATAGATGGTTTGAATAGAATTAACAATCTTAATTAACTAATATGGAATACTGCAACCAATAATTCTTCATATTGATTTCAATATGTGCACTATGGAACATATACAAATACTGACTATAGATTGGGCCATGAAGCAAATGCCCACATTTCAAAAACCTGCAGTCATGCGCAGTAACCACAATGATAGAGATTAAATATAAAAGATAGCAAGGAAACCCTCTCACATTTGAAAATTAAGGCATACATTTTAAAATTATGAATGGACTAAAGAAAAAATAACAAAATAAAAAATAACAAAACACTGCATTTAATATTAAAACTTGCAGGATTGGGTGGCACTTGTGGCTCAGTGAGTAGGGTGCCGGCCCCATATACCCAGGGTGGTGGGTTCAAACCCAGCTCCGGCCAAACTGCAACAAAAAATAACTGAGCGTTGTGGTGGGCGCCTGTAGTCCAGCTGCTTGGGAGGCTGAGGCAAGAGAATCACCTAAGCCCCAGTGCTGCAGGTTGCTGTGAGCTGTGATGCCACAGCACTCTACCAAGGGCCAGAAAGTGAGACTCTGTCTCTGAAAAAAAAAAAAAAAAAAAAAACTTGCAGGATGGAGTCAATATAATAAAGGCAAATAATAACTTTAAGTATCTGTGACAGAAAAGAACAGGAACACGTGATCTGAGCATCCAGCACAAGATTTTAGAGAAAGATTGATAAAATAAACCCAGCAAAAGTACAAAAAAAATTAAAATAGAATGTATACATACAATAGAGAGGACTTATGTTGTGTTCTTTGAAAAGAAAAACAAGAAAAGGCTCAAATTGCCAATATCAGGAACAAAAAAGGAGACATCACTAAAGAAGTTAAGCAGATAATAAATTATTATATACCTGCCAATAGGTTTTAAGATTTAGATGAAATGGATAAAATCAATATTACTTGCCAAAGAGTATTCAATAAGACAAAAAACCCCAAATAATATATAACTACTTCAAAAATGGAATTAGAAATCCAAAAAAGGAGACTCCAGATTAGATAGTTTCACCTGAAAGTTTTACAAAATTTAAGGAAGAAATAATACCAGTCTTATAAAAATTCTCCGGAGGAAACTGTAAAACAAACAAAGAACATGCCTAAACTCATTTTATAAAATACTGTAACTTTGATTGCGGGCAAAGAAAGTATAATCTAATCTCCATTATGAACAAAAAAGCTTAAATAGTCATATTATTAACAAAATAAATCACACAAAGTTTATAAGAGATACCATGACTAGGTTGGTTTTAGCCCCAAAATGTAAGGTTGACATAATACATAAATCAATATGATTCATCACATTTAGCAAATTTCTTAAGCTTAACATCTATTCATGAATTAAAAAGCAAAATTAAAAAAAAAACTCCTAGCGAACTAGGTGTGGAAAGGAATTTCCTTAAATTGATACACAGATGAACTGAAATTTTGCTTTCAAAACTGGGAACAACACAAGAAAGCTCACTATCCCCAGATATATTAACATTATATCACATACATTAACATTTACTAAGGCAATAAAAATGTATATATGTATGTATGTGTGTGTGTATGTACATATATATGTGTGTGTGTATATATATATATATATATTCACAGAGAGAGAGAGAGAGAGAAGGAAAAAAATAACTACACTGTATTATTCCCAAATGATATGATTGTATACCTAGGAAATCCAAAAACATCTACAAATTAACAATTAAATCAACAAGTGAATGTGGCAAGTTACTAGATATGAAATCAACATGCAAAAACCAACTGTGTTTCTATGTATAAAAAATAAACACAGTGAAAAAAATAATTTAAAAATAACCATTTTCAACAGCAATGAAATATGTACATACAGCAAGGACTTTGGAACAAAGTTAAATGACAACAAAATACAGGAATGCTCAAAGAAAAATTACTAAGTTTTACTGATAGGCCTAAATAGAGAGATACATCATTCTGGTATATCAGTAGAGTCATTAAACGATAATCAATGCAATTCCATTCAAAATGGGATTAATAAGAGGTTGGCAGGGGGCACATGTGCATGTATGGATAACTTGATAAGCTGCTATTTTCAATTTTATTTAGCAATGCAAAGGGGAAGAAGAACCCAAACTCTCTTTAAGATGATGAGAAGACTTGGTCTAATGAGTATTGGGACCTATCATAGAGCTCTGTTAATTAAGACAGTACATTGTTGGGACTGGAAATTAAAACAAAAAAAGAACAAAAAACACAGTAACAGATGCACCAATGAAAATGTGATTTTATAACAAAGGTAACCACCCCTGCCAAACAGAAAGGAGAAATTTCAATGAATTTTGCTGGGAAAAAAAAATTGATTATCTGTAGAGGGAAAATAGTAAAGTGGACTTTACCTTCAACCATGCTTTTAAAAGGTAGATTAAAGATCTCAAAGCTTCATAATTTGCCTGACATCTAGGAAACATATTAGAATAAGAAATACAATGTGTGGAATGTAATGGTTTACTGTAAATATTGTAAAGATGCTTTTGTCTCCATCCCATTTGATCCTTCTGGACTAAAGGTCTGGGTGCAAGTGGGGAATGACTAGAAAACAGGTGAAATTACAGCTACTGGGATGAAATTATAGCTATGGATACCATGGGTATGGGAGAAGAATAGCAACAATATTGGAGAAGGAACAGCTTAGAACCTGGATGGTACAGAGAGTGGGGAGACCAATTAATGCTCTCTTTTCCCCCCTAGATCTGAAACTGCAACCTGACAAATCAATTATATGGTCTGTAGGAATCAAGCAGCAGCCAAAGCTGGCAATCTGACCCCACCGCCTGGTTTTTAGTGCCTGTCCACATGCTATGAAAACAGAAAATCTCAAGTGCACATAGCAGGTCATGAACTATTCTGCTGTGCCTGATGACATCAAACTCCAAATGTGGATCCTATCATATGTGTACAAATACAGCCAGCAGCATAATCTTCTTCTAATATGACTGAAACAAATTTGTAGGCTTCTCTGATGCCGTAACAGTCTTGGGTTGTACCATGTATGGTGAACAAGGCAGCCATGACTACCAATGACTGTCCAGCTGGCTTAACCATACTAGTATAATGGTGACCCAAATCAAATAATAACAAATCTCAAATTAGAGTGACCTGTGCTCCTCTGGGTTATATGTTTCCATGTAGGGAACAGGGGATCACTAAATGCCTCTTTATTGGGCATGAGGGTTGCTTGTGGACCACTATACAATCTTTTGTCCCTTATTGCCAGTGATACCAGCAATCAGCATTCTAGAATTCCTTCTGTGGATTTCTAATGGATCAAAGAACTGTTAGTCTTTCCATGAGACTTACTCAGTTGGTTGAGTCTAGGACCCTGGGGTATGGTTGAAATAAATACTACAAGTTGACCTTATCCTGTGCTTAAAGTCTTGTTGATAGTAAACTTAATTAAATGGTATATGAGATTAACTGACTAGATATGGTCATAGCCTCTACTGGTCAGATTAATCAGAATGGTCAATACAATGAAATATCCATGTGACAATTCACCAGTAGCCAAAACTGGTCTGTGTGGAAATGAGGGGTGGATATTGGGAGACATTCTTCCATAGGAATTCCTCTCCCCTACACGTTTTGCTAGCAACAATGCAAAGCCCTGACAATTCTTTACGTGGGCCATTTCCTAGGGTTGTGTTTATAATGAGCAACCTTAAGGAATGAAGTAACCTCTCTCTGCAGGACTAAGAGCAAGCTTACTTATTGCATGCTATAACTAAATAGCATGAGGGGTGGGTCCCTCATACATGTTGCTCTTCTTGGGTGCAGCCATTACATGTGTAGCCACCCATTTCTATCCACATCAGCCCTGTGAGACTTGGGGGATGAAAGGAATTGATACAAATATTATTAATGTTTGTGCACTTGCTACAAGTCCTTTGTCTCTGATAGGAGTCTAGTAGTTTTTGCCTAAATCCATGAAACTGCAATAGACTAACTCATTAGATTATAAGGTTATGAGCAGGATAAAATTAAATCTCAGATCCAACAGTTACAACTTCATCACTGTACTGATAAAGCAGCGGTTCTCAACCTGTGGGTCACAACCCCCTTTGTCTGTATTAAAGGTTGCAGCATTAGGAAGGTTGAGAACTACTGTATAAAGATATATAAACAGTCTATAGAAATACATTAAAAGAAGCATTTTCTTGAAGAGTCAAAATAGATTGCTCTGGGAAACTTTAAAATTCCTTTAATATAAAACAGACCATCATATCCTGGCTTCCCACATGTAGAACACAGTTCATGGCCCAGAGGTCAATGGCAATATCAGTTTAAGATTAAATACAGATAGAGACATTGAACACAGGGACAGAACAGAGAATCCAAACATAAAAACATCTGTTTAACTACAACCAACGAATCCTCGACAAGGCAGACAACAATATACACTGGAGGAAAGAAGCCCTATTTAATAAATGGTGCTGGTAAAACTGGGTAGCCATGAGCTGAAGAATGAAACAGGATCCTGATCTCTCACCACTTAAAAAATTAATTCAAGATGGATAAAATACTTAAATGTAAAGCAGGAGATCATAAAAATTCTACCATATAGGGAAAAGTAGATATCAGCCTAGGCAAAGAATTTCTGACTAAAACACCAAAGGCAATTACAGCAACAACAAAAACAGAGAAATGAGACTTGATTAAATAAAAAAGCGTCGATATAATCACCACAGCAAATCTACAAAATGGGAGAAAATATTAGCAAACTGCTTCCAATAAAGGGCTAATGTATAGAATATATAAAAAAATCTGAAACAAATCAGCAAGAAAGAAACAACCACATTAAACTACTAAATGCAGAACACCAATGAGAAAATCTCATGAATGTTATGTCAAACAGGCAGATGAAAGTATCTCAGATTGTATGTGAAGCCCGCACACTGTACCCCATGATTGAACTAATGTACACAGCTATGATTCAATAAAAAAAAAAGTGAGCAAAAAGCATGAATGAAAGATTTTAAAAAGAAGATATACAAATGGCAAAAAAAAAAAAAAAAGAAGAAGAAGAAAAAAAAGCTCAATGGGCACTAGTTATCAGGGAAATACAAATTAAAACCACAATGAGATGTCACCTGTACTCGGTCAGAATGATTTTTATTAAAAAGTTCAAAATTGTGGCTCAATGGGCTAAGGCGTCAGCCACGTACACCTGAGCTGGCGGGTTCGAATCCAGCCCGGGCCGCCAAACTACAAAGACGGCTGCAACCAAAAAATGGCCGGGCTTTGTGGCGGGTGCCTGTAGTCCCAGCTACTTGGGAGGCGGAGGCAGGAGACTCACTTGAGCCCAGGAATTGGGGTTTGCTATGAGCTGTGATGCCATGGCACCCTATCCAGGGTGACAGCTTGAGGCTCTATCTCAAAAAAAAAAAAGTTCAAAATAGATATTGGCATGGATGCAGAGAGAAAGGAATGATTATGCACCATAGAACAGCAAATTAGTACAATCTCTATGGAAGATGATATGGAGATGTCTAAAGAACTAAAAGTTTGATCCAGCAATCCCACTATTGGGCAGCAATTCCCCCCAAGCCCCCCAAAGAAACCATTTTTATCATAAAGCTGTACTCTAACATTTATTGCATCACAATACACAATGGGAAAGATAAAGAATCAACTCAAATGTCCATCAATTCATAAGTGGATTAACAAAATGTGACATATATACACATAGGTGCACGCACACACATGCACACATACACACACAGAGACCAGAGAGTACTTACTCAGCCGTTACAAGAAATGAATTTATGTCTTTTGCAGCACTGGATAGAACTGGGACCATTATCCTAAGTGAAGTATCTCAAGAATGGATAAACAACACAAGTATTCTCTAGTAATTGGGAACTAATTGACAGGCACACATGAAAAAAAAGTAAAACTTGATGGCAAACAAGAAAGGGGAGAAGGAAATATGGGAGGGGTAAAAACCTACCCAATAGGTACAATGAATACTATTTAGGTGATGGGCCTTACTAGCCCTAACTAAGGCATTATAAAAAGCTATCCATGTAATAAAAACATTTATTAAATTATAAGCTCTTTAAACTTATAAAACACATAGTGCTTTACAGATGTAAGATGTAAATAAATTGAAGATTTAATAAAATCTTCAATAAAAAAATTAATTCAAGGACAAATAGAGTATCTGAAGGGTGACAGAGCATGGACGCCCCCAGTGAGGGATCATTTGCTTAATACAATCTACCCAAAGCACTAAGAAGAATACAAAGAAATGTGAGATATGGCTTCTATACTAAAGAACACTCAATACATTGATCCATGTGTTTGAAATTTACATTCTTATTTCTCAGAGTAATTTAACTTCCAGCCCCATTTATGTTTCATCCTCTCACCATGCACATGTACTAAATTTCTTCTGCTATACCAGTCAAATAGGTGTCATTTCCTAATAGGAAACCGAACTCACCCAAGCCTCTGAATGTTACAGTCTGGATGTCTCAAAGCATCACACAGAATTTTCACCCCATCATCCTGCAAATCATTTTTCCCAAGGTCCAGGCTCCTCAGGTTTGGGTTGCTCAAAACAACAGAAGCCAGATCCAGACAACATGCACTAGTGAGAACACAGCCCATCAGTCTGCAAGAAATAAAACAGAGAAGTGAATCTTCCAGTTGTGAGCTATTAATTATAGAAACTATTAATTAGTTTCTTCTTAGGAGAAATGCTCAAGTATCTGAATCTCTTTTTCGATTCTTTTCCATGTACAATCCAGGATGCAAATGAGACAGTCAAATATTACCAGATAGGATTTCTTAATGAGCAGAAAAAACAGGTTGTTATCCACAAACCTTTCAAAATCAAGGGGTACATGCTTTCTTAAAGAACCCATAGATCTCTAGACTTTTAGTTTTTAATATATTTCTGAAATAAAAAAGTTTTCCAGCAATCTATCTTAAAATGTTACCTCCAAAGAAGAAAGAAGCAAACCACATGTGAAATATTTCTTCCAGATTCTATGGCTTTCAAATGCTGTAAGTACCTGGCCTCAAGCTTTCTATTACATACTTTGTCCCACCTTACTCTCTCAACATGCACATCCATTTTTCTCCTTATTTTTCTCTACATGTACCACATCTATTGTCATTCCCTTTCTATTCTCTCTCCTTTCCTTATGCCTAGGATATCCCCACAAAACAAAATCATCTTCTTTCAAGCATAAAGTAACTTTGTTAACACTGTGAAGTCCTACTCCTTGCTCTTTGGGACTTTCGCCACATCCTTATAACAACATATGGAATGTATTACAGTTGTCTTTGTATTTATTTTCCTGTATTCAGCATTGTGTGTTACTTGAGGAGGACAGCATTACCTTCATGACCTTTAGTCCCCTCGGCTTCTAGCACATATTTATTGCAAATATCAGTTGAGAGTATTGTCAAGGCCTGAAGAGAGGCTATGATGGTAACTAAGAAAGTACAAATTTGTCCGTGTGTTTATAGTAATGCTAAAGAAAGAAGGTGAGCTGAGTATAGACTTTGAGACTAGGTTACCTAGAAATTATCTCTGTAGTTGAATGAAAGCACTGTATTTAATGATAATGTCCATTAGGTAAAATTTTGCCTTCCATTTGAATAATGATCGAGGAAATTTCAGAGAATCACATATAACCTATATCATCTACATTTTATTAAAGCAAGAATAGGTGCTTATTGGACCTTAGAGTTCAAGCACCTTAGTGTTTATAGACATCACAATTAACTTTAAATTCATTCAAAAGTTTGGTTATCATGAGTCAGTCCAGTCAAGGCAAACACTTCTGGGTATACAAAGAAGCTTGAATTTATAGTTCTAAAAATCTGTGATCGAGTTAGACCTTTAATGACTCACCCAAGCTACTAGTCCCATGGGAGGTTCGAATGGGAAAGTGAAATGAGATTGCTAAGTGACACCTCTATCTGGCTTCACCCAGGCACAATATTTAATATTTCATTAATGAAATAATTTTTTTGATTTATTTTAATGACTGAGTTGAGATTGCTAAGTGACACCTCTATCTGGCTTCACTCTAGCCACAATCATATTTCATTAATAAAATAATAATCAAAACGATGATTGTTTTAAATAGGTATTTAAATCTGCTTCTGAATACTGTCAAATGAAAAGGAAACTCCAAAGTCATGTGTATACAATAATCACAATTACATATACACATACCATGTATATGTTTGTATACCTGCTCACAGACTAACAGAGGACATAATATTACTAAAAATGGTTAGTGTTTAAAAATGGACTATAGAATATTTTTTTAATTTCTTTCTCAATTTCTTCAAAATTCTACCTAATTATAAATCTGAGTTTAAATATAAAACTGAAAGAAAAACTCCCAGAGCAATTTCAGCTTTATGGATATCAAGTGGAAAATACACTGTAGATTCAGTAGGGCACAAGCAAGGAAAAAATAAAACAACTTCTGTTCAGTCTGATACCTCGGGTCCTCCTTACCTGATGGGGAGCTGACTATAATTGCTATGGTAATTATTTTAAAAAATTGATGAACAGTCTTCCTCAGTTTATCTCTGGCTGAATGAGAGAAGAGAAAATCAGCTGTATATTCTTTTCTCTAATAGTTACCCAGTTCTCAGGTTTTCTTTCCTAATCTCCCTTCACAGACATTCTGTAGTTGAAACTACACAAAAGTGACAGATAACCTACTCCAAGTCCCGAAGATTACAGCTTGGATGCCGAAAAGCATCACACAGAAGCTTTGCTCCATCATCTTGTAGCCGGTTTGATCCTAGATCCAGATGTGTCAGGCTCTTATTGTGTAGCAGAGAAGTTGAGAGATACTCACAGCTAAGCAAAGTGAAATGGCAATACCTCAGCCTGTAAGAAGGACAATGTGAGGCAAGTTGGAATCATTACTTACTGGAGATTGGTACCTTTGAAAAAGTTTCATGTTATACCTTAACTACTTGCCAACACTCCAGCTCAGATGAAGACACCCTCCCTGCCAGCCTGTTTCACTTGGGAAACTAAGGCTTACATCCAATTGGACTACCAGTGGATTTATATTCTTCAGAATTTTTCTTAATAGTAAATATATAAGGCAAATATTAGCCTCTTTATATTGCATATAAATACAGTGTCCTGTTGCAAAAGCATAAAAAGCAGACAGATGGAGAACAGGAGAAATTATAATAAAATAAGTACATTTTGTACATAATAAAAGTGGCATTTTTAAACAATAAGGAGAAGACATAGTATACCCTTAATGATTTTTGTACAGTAAATCTGATAGGGGGAAATAAGTTTCAATCTTGAAAGAAAATAAATTTTTGAATAACATGTAAATGATAAATTGGGAATAAATTTGGAGTAATTAAACATGGAAATGTTAAAATTAAACCATATCTGAGAAAATTATTGTTTTTTTTTCAAAAAGGTATTTCCAATTATGACAAAACTTTTACAAGTCATAAAGCAGAATTTTATGACTTCACAAAAATTTTAAACCTCTATATCCTAAAAATAACCATAAAGAAAGTTAGAAATAAAGTAACATTCTAAGAAAATTATTTTCAATATATTCAACATATTAATTACCATAATATGTATAACAGAAAATATCAAAAGAAAATTGAGCCTATAAAGAGGCAATTCCTGAATGTAAAAGGAAGATTTAAAAAGATGCTCAACACCAAATTACCTTAAAAGTTATTTTTTAACTATCTAATTAGTATGTATCAAAAAAACTTGTGAATACCTAGGGAGAGTATTACAATGCAGGCCCTGCTGTGGGGAATACAAACAATCTGGAAGGCAATTTCACCATATTTGACAAAATAAAACCTTTGGAAAAAAAAAAATAAAACCTTTGGAACATTGATTCCGTGCATAAGAAATTATCTAACAAAAATGGACCAAATAATCTCACTGTGATCAGCCATACCATGGAACATTGTATTTCTATTCCAAGCCCAGACTACAGGAAAAGTGGCAGATTTTAGTTGTGAATTCATCATTTTCTTGCTTTAGGAAGTGGAAAGTTGCATTAAACCTCACATTTCTCACTTGTACAGTGAGGCACCTAGAAAGCAGGTAATCAATTTGATACCCTCGGGTCCTGTTGTGCAGATTAAATAAATTTAATGCAGGATCTGATATAGAGTAAGGACACAATTATTAATAATTATTATTGGCAATTATTAATATCATTATCTTCTTAGTTATCATTTAGGGTAATGGGGGAATGTCAGTCATAGAATATATTCATAATAATTTCCCATTTTATATTTCAAAATGGATATTATATTAGAAGAATGAAAATAGTAGACACTTACACAAGGCTCTGTAGAATACAATATGGATTTTGCAAGACATCACTCATAAGCTTTATTCCACTGTCTCCCACGGCATTGTTGGCCAAGCATAAATGTGTCAGCCTTTTATTACTGATAAGAGCCAAAGAAAGATCCTCACAAATAGCTTCTGTGAGGCCACAGTTCTCTAAGCTAAAGGAGGAACACAGATGAGAAGACATCTGTCAATTTCCCAAATTCATGCTTTTCTTCTCCTTCATGGGGAAATTAGCTGATGGCTAACAACATATCCCTCAGCTACAGAAGCAACCTCAACAAATTTACTTAAATTATGAATTCCACCATAGTTGTATATAGGGATTAATGAAACAAAACATGAAAGGAGAGAGGAGATGTCCAGAAAAGAACGAAATACGAGGTCAATCAGAAAGAAAAGTAGTGTTTAAAAGCTAAGTGTAAAAGGCAGGGAGGTAGAGGAAGAAATAACTGAGCTAGTTACTATCATAACTCAAGCAATTTCCCCCTCTGATCATAATTAATCTGTACAGAATCAAGGGTAAAAAAAGACTCTACAGAAAACAAAACAGACTCACGACAGTCTCTCTAGGTAACACTTTGGATATCTTAAGGCCTCACACAACAGTTTCACCCCATCATCCAGTAGATTATTAGTTGACAGATTCAGAAATATCAGGCTCTGGCTTCTGATGAGAGCATTAAATATATCTAGACAACAAACTTCAGTGAGGTTACAAGATTCTAACCTGGAAAACAATACAGAAAAACAGGAATGACCATTTCCTCACAGAAGAATACAACCCAAACTCATCCAGCCAGATGTTCCCCAGTCTTTTGGAGGACTTTACCTGAAAAACCCAACTTCTCTACATGGGACAAGAGTTATTTAACTAAAGCATAAGGCTCTAATAAAGTTAAAAGGGTAGGGGAAGAGCGCTTATTTTACCCATCCTCCCCTCCCCAATTCTCTTTGATTTTTTTAATCTGAGAGTTTTCTCTAACTACAACTAGAATAAGATAGATTGGAGGATGACTGTACCCTTGTACACCCTGACTTCTGAAACAGAACAGAGACGGACAGGAAGTCAGAAGCAAAAACTATGCCACTGCCAGGCGCAGTGGCTCACACCTGTACTCCTAACACTCCAGGTGGCTGAGGTGGGTGGATTGCCTTAGCTCACGAGTTCAATTCTCTGAGGTAAGAGAATTGCTTGAGCCCAAGAGTTTGAGGTTGGTGTGAGCTATGATGCCACGGCATTCTACCAAGGGTGACAAAGTGAGACTCAGTCTCAAAAAAAAAAAAAAAAAAGAAAAAAACTGTGTAACTGATGACTTAATTTATTCATAAGAGCCAACCCATGTTTTCTGCGGAATGGTCCTTAAGAATGAAAACAGAAATAAATTATAAAGAAAACAGTTTCCTAGGGTGGCACCTATGGCTCATTGAGTAGGGCACCACCCTCGAATCCACCGAGGGTGGTGGATTCGAACCTGGCCCCGGCCAAACTGCAACAAAAAAATAGCTGGGCGTTGTGGTGGGCGCCTGTGATCCCAGCTACTCAGGAGGCTGAGGCAAGAGAATCACCTAAGCCCAAGAGCTGGAGGTTGCTGTGAGCTGTGATGCCACGGAACTATACCAAGAGCTACAAAGTGAGACTCTGTCTCATAAAAAAAAAAAAGTTCCAATAATAAGTAAAAGAGAAAGAAAAGCAGAAAAGGTGCACATAGACGCTTCAAAATATTTTGAGAAGGCTGGATGTGGTGGCTCACACCTGTAATCCTATCTCTGTCAGAGGCTGAACAGGTGGATTGCTTGAGCTCAGAAGTTGGAGACCAGTTAAGCAAAGGGAGACCCCATTTCTACTAAAAATAGAAAAGAAAAATTCAGGTGTTGTGGTGGATGCCTGTAGTTCCAACTACTAGGGAGGCTGTGGCAGGAGGATCCTAGGACTTCAGGGCACTGTGAGGTAGGCTGATGCCATGGCACGCTAGCCTGGGCAACAGAGTAAGACTCTGTCTCAAAAAAAAAAAAAATCTATTTCCTATAATCCCAGATTAAGTTAACATACTGGAAATTATATAATGGAGTATGCCAAATGTATTCCCTTGAATAAGGATATTTTAAATGTCTAAATCTTTTTGAATTTCATAATTTAAGCATGTTTTGGAGGAAAATCTGAAGGAAAATAAGTTTTCCATTTTTTCCTCCACCAATTAAGTTAGAAATAGGCAACATTGCCAGGTGCAGTGACTCATGCCTGTAATCCTAGCATTCTGGGAGGCCAAGGTGGGTGGATTGCCTGAGCTCAGGAGTTGGAGACAGCCTGAGCAAGAGAGACCCTGTCTCTTTAAAAAACCCAACTTATTTCTTTTCTGTTTAAAAGAAAAAAAAAAAAACAGGTGGGTATTGCGGCAGGCACCTGGAGTCCCAGCGACTTTTCCTCCACTTAACAGCTTTTTGCTACTAATATGTGTTATTTTTAGACACAGGAACCAGTGACAAACTTCTAACCTGGGTTCCTGACAAGATAGGTTACAAAAAATTCCTCATAATTAATTAAAAACTACTTCCCATCTGCTAAATCCTCTAACTCTGACATGGCCTACTGACAACTGAACTCAACCCATGTCCAAGAATTATCCAACTTTCCAGACAGTCAATAAGTAAATTTAATTCCATCTTATAAACACTAATAAGTATTTTTAAAAATTCAAACAAGCGCTTATTTTAGATTTCATTCATTTTTCCTACATATGGAGTATAATTTACTCCCCATAAATACTGACCTACCTGGACCCTTCATGTATCACTCACCTGGAAACTGAGCCCAGGAATTACAAAAATTTCTAAGGCAAAATTTACTGTAATGATTTATTTGGTTTTAGTTTTGTAAGCAAGTGATTTAATTGCCGTGGACTATAAGTTCTTTCTTTCTTTCCTTCTTTCCTTCTCTCCTTCTCTCCTTCTCTCCTCTCTCTCTCTTTCTTTCTTTCTTTCGAGACAGAGTCTCACTTTATCACCCTCGGTAGAGTGCCGTGGCATCACACAGCTCACAGCAACCTTCAACTCCTGGGCTTAGGTGATTCTCCTGTCTCAGCCTCCTGAGTAGCTGGGACCCGAGTAGCTGGGACTACAGACACCTACCACAATGACTGGCTATTTTTTTTGTTGCAGTTTGGCCAGGGCTGGGTTTGAACCCGCCCCCTTGGCATATGGGGCTGGCGCCCCACTCACTGAGCCACAGGCACCGCCTATAAGATCTCTCTTAAAACCTAATACACAGGGCAGCACCTGTTGCTCAAAGGAGTAGTGCCCCATATACCGGAGGTGGCAGGTTCAAAACCAGCCCTGGCAAACAAACAACAACAAAAAAAACCTGATACACAATGTGCATGATTGTAGTCTCCTCATATTCATAGAGAAAGAAAAATCAGCCAAAGTCACCACTAAGATCAACAGTGTGTGATAGTGTGCAAGTGCCTTGACAATTGCCACACTGTTCTTTGTCAACTCTCTGGCCTGGTCACTGAGCTGAAGCTATAGATTAAAAGGTACTCACTATCAGAAATCAAGTAAAACTGAGCCTGTTCAAGTTAGCATTTGTGCCTTCTTTTCTGTAAGAGTTTAAAGATGCAGTGAATCTATTCTAATGTGTAAATATGAAAAGTGTTAAATTAATAAATTCTTGGTCTTCTCTCACTTTTCCCCCTAGATTGAAGAGATGAAGGCTCAGAACTCTACAATGAGAACTCTTCACTGGGGGGATGGGAGGAGTGAGACATCCTCCTAGGAGGTAATCAGCCTGATTCTACTGATCCTTGCTACAACGTATAACAAAGTTGATTTAGGTGAGCCCTGTGAACAGTAAGGCCAGGCTGTTAGTCTACATTGACAGAAAAAAAGTCTAAATTTTCGTTAAAAAATCTCAAGACTTACCTCAGTTTCTGTAGTTTACATTCTGGGTGTTTCAAAGCTTCACATAATAACTTGCCTCCATTATCCCCTATATCATTCCCTTTCAGGTCAAGTTGCATTAGATTCTGGTTATGAATCAAAGAACTAGAGATACCCCGACAAGCACTTACAGGGAAAGTAACAAAACTCAACCTTTGGAAGAAAAATATACAGGAGGGATTACAAAATCATCCTTGTCCATGATCACAGAATCTCTTTCATTTCTAATCTAATACTTGCATATGATATGACTATTCTTTTATTCTATTCTTACTCTAGACTTCTCAGATTCCAGTTCAAATCATAAATCTTATTTTTAAGACATTATTTAGAAAAATAATAGGCTTATAATTTCAACTTCCATTTATATCCCGAAGACTGGCACTGTAAACTTTTTTTTTAACGTTAAAAGAAAAGAAGGTGAATATAAGGAAATGCAGAAAAGGAGCCTCTTATCTCTTCATCCCAGGAATAACTCCCCGAAATTGTTGGGGGGCCTAATGTAGCCCCACACAAATCCTTTCCCCCTCCTTGTCCTCTTTCTCTCCTTCCAAAACAAAGGCACAAAGGATCTAGCTAGCCCCACTCCAGAAGTACCAGCCAAAAGACCCTAACCTGACAAGCAACCTGTCAAATGTGTCTCACCACCTCCCTCCCCCACCCCTGCCCCCATCTAACTGTCCCTTGGGCACACCCATCAGCTGTGCACTGCCCAGGTGGGGTCACCCTCCCCTTTCAATAAACCTGGCCTGAACATCTCCTCTGTGGCCTCATTGCTGGGTGTCACTGTTTACACCTTTCAAAAATTATCAGAGCATATGCAGTAATAACATTAATAATTTACAATATTTAAATCCTTTTTTTTTTTTTTTTGAGACAAAGCCCCAAGCTCTCGCCCTGGGTAGAGTGCTGTGGCATCACAGCTCATAGCAACCTCCAACTCTTGGGCTCAAGCGATTCTCCTGCCTCTGCCTGCCAAGTAGCTGGGACTACAGGTGCCCACCACAATGCCCAGCTAATTTTTTGGTTGCAGCCGTCATTGCTGTTTGGCGGGCCTAGGCTGGATTCAAACCCACCAGCTCAGGTGTATGTGGCTGGCGCCTTAGCCACTTGAGCCACAGGTGCCAAGCCTTTAAATCCTTTAAATAATCAATTATCAGATGTGCATCAAGAGCAAAAGACATTATTGCAAAAATATGCTGTCACCTGTGGACTCTGTTAAATAAAAAGAGGTAGCCAAAACAAAATTTCAAGTAGGATAAATCGTGCCAATTTTCTTTACTATTTTCTATCTCCTAACTCAATGTTAGATACTTCTGATTCTTCAATAGTGCCTCTGCTAGTCCTCAATGCCCACTATCTGTACAGTGCTCATTAACTCCCTGAAAAATATTCAAATCCTCCCTTTGTAATGCAACCTGCCCCACCTTTCTACCCATCCCCAGTCCCCATCCTTACTCCCTGTGCCCCTAGCCAAGCACACACAAGAACAAAAATTTTACCTACTGTGAACTAACCATCCTCATCCAGTAAAAACACCTAAGGTACTCAGTAAATATACACTAAAGCACAATCTTGCTTGTTAGGGAAAAGGAACTACATAAAGGGAGCACAGACTAAGAACAGTCATCATGGTGTTATCCCCCATGGGGTCCTTATATTCTGAAAGAGGAAGCCATATACCTCCAAAGAAGGCATTGAATATTGTCAGTTGGATTAGTGACATTCAGTGATAGGGCTATGTAAAGGAGATGTTTACAGATGGGTGAAGAAAAGACTTCTAGGAACTACTTAACTATAACACACATCCAATTGTCTTTCTATCTCTCTATGCAAGAGCAGACCTACTTTAGTCACTTAAAAATACAGATTTTGGGGAAAAGATCTGGTGAGATGCCTGACCTCCCTAAAGAACATCTATTTTAAGTACTAATGGAAACAAAGATCTATCATTTGTTCAGCATTAAGTATATACAGCAGAACCTCTGTTAAGTTGAACACCCAAAGGACTATAACACACTGGTCAACATACAGAGGTGGTCAACAAAAATAGGGAACTAGGCCTTCGGTACTGATAGACTGGACATGCACCACATGTACCTATGAAAATGAGGTCAACTTAAGTTAGAGGTGGTCCACTATGGAGGTCCTACCATACTACTACTAAGTACCAAATGGACCTTGGGCTCATAGATAGGCAAAAAAATGCAAAGGAAAGTAGGATCCATTCTAGCTCCTAGGAGAGCTGATAGACAAGAGAGTAAGAGTCATATAAATAAGCAAATGTTAAAAAGTGATAGAGTGTCCAAAATCAAATTATAATAAAATAATATAATATTATGTCCATTTGGAAAAAATGGACAACAGCAAATGATGGCAAGCATGAGGATGAGTTGGAACTACTGCTAGTGGAACAATATAATGGTACAACCACTTTGGCTAACAGTATGGCAACAACTTAGGAAGTTAAACATATATCTACAAACTAGCAATTCCATTCCCATGTATTAGTTCAAGAGATGAAGACATACATCAAAAAAGAGACATGTGAAGAATATTCATAGTGGCCTTATTCATAATGGCTAAAAACTGGTGTTACAAAAGAATGAATAAATAAATTGTAGCATATTCCTACAACAGAATATTAATCAATAAAAAAGAAACTATTGAAATATTAAACATGAATAAATTTTATAAAACATTTTGTTGAGCAAAAGAAGATGGACACACACAAAAAATACATATTATATGAATCATTCTAAAATTGATTTCCAAGAAGAGAAAGCTGTGGAGGTCTGTGGTGACAGATCAGAAAATGATTGCCTCTGGGACTGGATGGGGTAAGAGGACTGAACAGAAAGGGGTACAAGGAAACTTGCTGAGGTCATGAAAATATTTCTATATAGTTTTGCTGAATATATAGATGTTTACATTTTTCAAAAGTCAATGAACCGGACTAGGCACAGTGGCTCACACCTGTCATCCTAACACTCTGGGAGGCAGAGGCAGGTGGATTGCTTGAGCTCAGGAATTCAAGACCAGCCTGGGTAAGGGTGAGATCCCATCTATACTAAAAACAGAAAAACTAGCCGGGCGTGGTAGCACACACCTATAGTTCCAGCTACTTAGGAGGCTGAGGCAAGAAGATTTCTCAAGTCTAAGAGTTTGAGGTTGCTGTGAGCTAGGATATCACAACATTCTACCCAGGTGACAGAGTGAGACTCTGTCTCAAAAACAACAACAACCAACCTCAACAAACTGAACATTTAATATCTGTATATTTTATGAAGTGTAAATTATTCCTTAGTTGAAAAAATTAAGAAAAAAAGAGTAGATCCAGAACATGTCTTTGAACGTGTTTATTGGCCTGCAGAGACTATCTCAATACTGTGCTCTTCTTCAACTAGAAAATTTCTGATCAAGCCTTAAAAATCTCTGTACACTCTGGAATCTTTCTCAGAACAAGCTAGTAAAGTTCCCACATCCCCAGTCATTTCCATCCCCTTCAAGTATTTTACACAATGGCCTTTAAATATGTGTTTACTGTTGGCTTTCCCTAATAAGTAGAAGGTGAGACAAAGAAGCTTGAATAACTCCATTCAACTTTCTCAAACTTGACTTACCTCAGTTTTTGTAGTTTACACTTTGGGTGCCTTAATTCTTGATTAAAGATCTTCATTGCTAATTTATCAAGGTTGCTATGGCACAGCTCCAACTCTCTCAAGTGTTCATTTGTATGAAGCATAGAACATAGCTCTTGCCAGCAATGAGTAATGTGATCAACATCACTTTGCCTAAATAATTTTTAAAAAGACCAGTGAATGTATTTCAGCCCAGGCAACCGTGAGAAGATGGTACGAGGTAAACGTAAGTTACTCTGTAAGACCATCCAGTGCAGCTCTACCATAGACACAATCTATCAAGTCTTCCTCTAGGCTCTCCAAATGCTTTATTTGCCCAATAGCTCCCTAACCTCCTACCCACACCCTCAACACACAGAAAATAAAAACTAGAGAGGTTTCACTTTAGAGGAAGAGGCTCCCAAGGGACAAGAAAGAAGACTCCAAATACTTGAAGAGCTGATACCAAGAAGAAAAATACTATATGCCTAAGCATAAAAAATAAGCTTAAGATTAGGGGGTGGGGATTAAATATAAGAGGTATAAACTAAAAACCACAGGCTCTACTACTTATTAGCTATGTTATGTTAAGCAACTCAAATCAATTCTATGAGCTCTTATGTTTTCTTCATATATAAAGTGTAAATTTCATCTCCCTTCACAGGGTTTGCAGACTTAATGGTCAATTTTAGTAGGGATACAAAAGCACTTGGTAACCTTAAACATACTGGATGATATAATTATTACATATATCATTAAAGGCTCATTATAAATAAATAATGAGTAACAGAGATACACTTAAGGCTAGCCTACTGATAAGCATAAATTCTACAGTGGAGCAGACGTCACAGCTCAGCTGTGCCACTAACTACAGTAGGTGATTTTGACAAATTCACTAACCAACCTGAGCCTCAGCTTCATCATCTTGAGAAATGAAGGTAACAGTATCCATCCTTTAGAAATATTGTGCAGATTCAGTGAAGCAATCTATAAAAAAATGTTTGGGAACTGTCTCATGTTGTAAGTGTTCCTAACAATATCTCTTATATGTATTAAAATATATGAAAGTCTAGCATGTTGCCTTATCTAATAGCTACTCAATACTGGTTCCCATACCTTACATTGGAATGAATGACACTGCCAAAGTAAGCTGCAATCACTGGAGGTCTTAAATTTGTGTGAACAAGAAATCTTTCAAATATTCAAGTGCTTTGTAGACAAAATGATAAACAAGACAGAGATCCTGCCCTTGTAAAGTTTACAACGTACTTATATGGTAGAGGAGACTGAAGTCATCTACACTGTCTATTCTAAGCACACTGAGTTCTCAGACTCCTTTTTAATTTTAGCAGCAATGCCAAATCTAGTGTTTTACTCGACAATAAAGATGAGGGAATCTAGCAGGCAATCTAGTGGCCAGAATACCTTTCCAACATTTAAGATTATCTTAGGCATGAAAGACAGTCTAATGCCCTGGATTCAAGCACATCTTTTCAAAATAGAATGTTCAAGTCAGAATTAAGGAAAATGACTAAAATGACTAAATATTCATACCCCCCAATCAATGTAGAACCCCTGCCCATAATTTCTACTCCCATAGTTCAGAGAAAAATGAAATGCATGTGCTTATAAGAGAGGAATATTTCTTCAGTTATATGCAATGGCAATAAGACAGCCTGGTAAAGCTAGAGAATGATTTATCAGATGTGTGATTTCTGTATGCCTTCTTGGCACCTCCCTTTTTTCATATGAAAAATGGAAATAATTGCATTTCCTTCACAAGACTGTTGGAAGACTAACTGAATTCAAGGACTTAGAAGACTGTCAGATATGTGGCAAGCACACAGCAAATGTTAGCTATTATTTGATGTTTTGAATCAAAACCAGTATACTTACTTTCTAGATAAACCTCTCTCCCAATGTTGTGATATTTAAACTAAATTAAGATACGGTTGCCACTGGGGTTATATTGGATATGTTAAATATCCAGTTTGCTAGCACATAGTAAGCCTTCCACAAATTTTAGTTAAATCTTAAAACAAATTCCGTAGTTCAATTCTTTCCCTATATTTAGATGAATAGTCAACGAAGGAAACTTGAGGAAGGGAATAGGACAGAATAATACACGTAAAATGCTGAAGGTTCATTTCCTCTTTTAAAAATATTCATTCAGAACCTATTTCTTACTAACCTCTGGCTGTCTCCAGTTAGGCATTAAAGGGCTGCTACATTTCATGAACTATAAGGTAAAGACTGACCTATGTCTTGGTGAAGAAGAAGGTGAGCCAGGTCAGTAAAGTTCTGAGAAATGTAATACAAATAGATGATAGTACACCAGGTGTCAGCAAGACATTTCTGGTTCCTCATTCTTCTAGAGGACATTATTTTTAGAAATTAAATACATTACTGTGATTGATGTGTGTGCTATATCACATTCTTCTCTAAGGACTAAAGTGCTGCTGGGAGGATTAAAGTTGTTAGGAATGTTGACAGCTGAGAGGTCTCAGCCCAGTTCCTCTCTGGAATTGCCTTCAGGCCAAGAAAGCCACATCTGCGAAGTTTTTGTCCATTTTGCACCAGCAGTCACTACCGGTCAATAGGGGTTTAAATGCCTGGCCTCCCTGCCTCAAGGTAGAACAACTCTGAAGGGTTATCCCAGCTGGAACTCAGCTAACCAACTCTTCCCTCTAAAAAATCTACTTCCTTCACTTCACCTTGGGTTAATTCTGGAGAACTAACCTAACACACTTACCAAGTTTCAGCTGGGAGGCTTGTGTTTGTCTTCTTCTCAAATACCACAGTTATAGACAGTTTGATGGTTTGCAAACATTGGCAGTGTTTGAGGCAGAACGAAGATTCAAATAAATGAGTTTTCCCACCAATGTTAATAACAACCTTTGGGAAATACTTCATTGCCTGGCTTGCAAATGCTTCATCTTGAGTCTCATACAGATAATGAAACAAGTCCAGACATTCCAACCGTGATGGAGAATTTTCACTGTTTCCTAAGGCTTCCATCCACTGAAGTACCTTTGATTTTATCTCCAGTGATATTTTACAGTTTAAAGTTTTTTCCAGTTGTTTTGCTAGATCTTCATTCAAAAGGCCAAACAAAAAGCACTTCATCAGTGTCAAATGGGAGTCTTCATCACTTTTGCTTTCAAGTAACAGCTTTATGTCTTCAAAAGGCTGGAAGGAATGCCCCCTGGCTTCCCAACTGCCTTCCAACACATAGAACATAGCTGCAAAAAGCTCCTGAACATGTAGGTGAATGAACACATAGCAGTTTTCATACTCTGGGTCCCTTTGGAGAATATTCATGTCCAGAAAAATTGAGACATCCAATTTAGTTAACCCATGCCTTCTGAGATCTTCTCTGTAGAACACGTATGTCATAGTCCATACTCCTTTGGCAGCCAAGTGGCACAGGTTGCTCAGCTGGTCTTGGCTGGGTAGCCTAGGAAAGTGTTCCTCTATCACTGTGAACAAGCTAGAGATGTAGCAGATAAACAGAGCTGTGGCAGTCTGGCAGGTCAATGTGACATCACCACTCTTCTCCATTTGCTGCTTCAGACAAGTACAAATGAGCTGGCACACTAAGGGGACTTGACACATGCTAAAAATCATCTCATTGTTTCTTAGGGAACCAAATGCTTTCCTGGCCAAATTCTCATCTTCAAAAAATTGGTAAATATACTCCTTTCTTGCATCCTCAGACATTCCTAGTAGTTCAACAAAACGGTAGTGACTCTTCAACAAAGGTTTTAGTCTCTTAGCAGCTGTGAGTCTCACTGTCACCAATAGGAATGAGTTGGGGAGCATCACTTTCCTCAGCAAACTACTCATGAGGAAGGACACTGGGTGTTCTTGGGTCCAGTCTTTACACAGTGCAAACTCAGGTTCCTCAAAAGCGAAGTTCAGTTCATCAACGCTATCAATAATAAAGAGGAGGCTACTTGGCTCGGACATGATCCTGTCAATGGCGCCTTCTATGCTGGGCCAGTCCTGTGATACCAACTGAGCAAAGCTTCTCTCTTTCATCAGGTTGATTTCTCTCCCACTGAGATAAAAAACATAGGCAAACCTCTGCTGGTAGAGATTGCCCTCTGCCCAATCTAACATTGCCTTTCTCACCAAGGTTGTTTTCCCAACTCCAGCAACTCCCTGAAGCACCACCACCTGTGGCGGCTCACCAGTTCTGACATCCACATCGAACAAATGTTCCAATAGTTTCTGACCTTCTTGAGAAATTCCCTGATGGAAATCTTCAGGTATTCCAAGCAAAGAGTTCCTATCCCATATGATGCAAAATTTTTCCTTTATTTGAATTCTGTATTCTGTTCTGTCATCTAAGTCAGTTAGAATGGAGCAGAGAAAAAACCCACAAAAACAAACATATATTTGATCAAAACAAATGCTACAAATTACAATGTTAAGAACATTAAACTTGGAATTAGGAACAAGAAATAATGTAGTCTGAAATCAAAGCTGGTTTATATTTTAAAAGTAATGTAAATCAAATAAGTAGAATTCAAATGAAGAAAAACAAATTTCTATTTGTGATAGAAAATACAAATTATATTTGCTCTAGAAATATTTTTTTCTTCCACAATGAAAAATGGTGACAGAGTTGTAATACAAATTAAAAATAAGAACAGAGGTAACAATTAACAATAATAGAGATGACCCTAAGAGAGATGGGAATCTATAGACCAAAATAGACTATACAAGAAGAAATTTAATAGAAATAAACATTATAGCATAGCCTAAAGAATATTCTGAAGAAAAGAAATTCCTAAGGATCCAAAGAGAAAGAAAATATAGTTCATCTTTACCTGGTTAGGTCTTGTTACTTCTTTAGATCTCCATTTAAATGACATGATCTTAGGGAGGCCTTCGCTGAACCCCAACATTAGAATAGCTCTCTCATATTTTCTCAAAACATAGTATATTTTTCATTCACAGCAAATGTCACAAATTGTAATTTGTATATTTACTTTTTTAAAGAAATTATGCACTTGGTTAGAGATACATCTGGAGCTCATCATTGCATGTCCAGGGTCTAATACATCTCTTTGCACACAAGTGCCAAATATATCTGAATAAAAAATATAATCATAAAATTGAATATTTTGCAACTTTTGAATAAAATAAGGTACAACTATATTTACTAATATCCAAAAAATGGTCTATGCTATAACCAAAAAAATAAACTAAGCTTCAGGGAAAGATATACAATATAACCCTGTATTAGAAAAAAATGAACTTTACACATCTCAAAATCTGTACGATATGCATCAAAATGTTAATGATGGTCAAATGGCAGGATTGGGGATGGAGAATGGAGCTAGTGAAAAACTCACTATATATGCTTTTATTATATTTGAATCTTATTTTGCTTATGTGAGGTTTAACAACAAAGATATAAATAAAGTAACAAATGATAGCCTAAAACATTTTAAGAACAAAAATCATGACTGGCTAGGCAGGGAAGACGTGAAATACTATTTACCAAAATCTAAAGCATCATAAAACTACAATAATTCAAATTATGTGGTGTTGATACAGAGAGAGGCATATCAGTAATTCATTGTGGTAATTACTATCCAAAGTTACTACAATAAGTACAGATTACTTTTATCACAAATTCTCAAGGAGTAAATTAGAGACCTTCAATTACCCATCTGTGTCCAAATATTTGCACATACGAGGGAAATAACCATTAGGTTTGAAATAATAAAATCATAAAAACTAATAGCCATTATTTTCCTCTAATACAAACATAAACTCCTTACTGAATCAGAAATTAACATTAGAACATGAAGTTATATTCAAAGTTTTAAAATATTTTTATTTTATCAGGGATTAAGATACAGCACGTTCTCAATTATTCTTTTTTTTTTTTTCAGTTAACATGTGTTTTATTATTTTTCATTACATTATTTCCCCTCACCCCCCAGTGGTAAGACAGAATCTATTCACAGAAAAGAAAACACTAAAGCTCCTGGTAGAAGGGGAGAACTCCAGTGGGGAGAGAAAAGCTCTCTCCGTTTCTTTCCCGGTCTTTCCCCATCTCCTCCTTTAGGCCTTTAGTCTCAGGGCATACATCAATTATTCTTTAATAAAATAATGTGCCCTGTTAGAAAGCAGTATAACTGAGTTAATAACAAAAGTTTCTTACCTGGTCCAGTTTTCTTTTTACTATAGTTCTATTTACAGAAACTGGAATTAAACTTTTTAGAATTCAAAAAAAAGTGAGGGAATGGAAATTGAATTAAATTAAAACTGAGAAGACCTGGTTCTAGGTTTGATGTGGACTAGTTGATCTCTACTCCTGGAACTCAGAGCACCTTCTCGAATAGAAGGGTATAAATGTGTTAAGTCGAAGTCCCCTGCCAATGCAGGGAATCTTTAGTCCATAAACACAAACACAAATATACCTTTGTGCATAAGATTGTCAACTTTTGACCAGGTATTTCCAAATACTGTTCTCTCAAAGCCCTGATTTAACATGGCCCAAATTCTGACCCTGACCAGAGAGCCAGCCTGTTGACTCTCTTTGAATCACACTCAAGGAACAGGTGAAGTAAATAAGCATTGCATAGATAAACACCCTGTCCTGCTTCAAAAGTCGAAATACCTCCTGAATCTGACGAAAGCCTACTACTCACCCAGTCCTGCCTTCTGATTTCCCTGTGTCTCTCCAGCCTTGGCATCCTCTAGTCTTGCACTCTGAGCTGCCCCTATAACAGTTTCCAAGAAGACCAGGAGATTTACTAAAACTAAGAAGCGCTTTGGTGATATGGCCAGAACAGAGGCCAGCATTCTCCTCAGTAGTTCAGTTCTATGACATATGGGTTTAAGAAAATTAGTGCAACAGAGCCTCGGACTCTAACAAGCTTAGCTGAGGGGAGAAGTAGTACGGTACAAACAACACTGAAGTAGAAGATCTCTTCCTACGCTCCCCCCACACAAACTCCTTGTAATTCTACCGCAAGTACTGCATATAAGCCTCAGTTTCTGTTGACATCAAAGAGACAAGGTGAGGCTCAAAGGAGATAATGGATATATATTTTGTACCTGGAAAGCCTCGTAAATGAGTAAGGAATTTGAAGTGTCTTTAAAATTTCACGCTTGGGAATGACTGAAAATACTGGCTTGGCTTCTATCCCTTAATCATTTTTAGCTCATTCCTCATTTCAGCAAATACGTTAAGTTATATTTGAGATTCCTTAAAGTTTAACCTGATTTATGATTTTTAGTTAAGGCAAATAATTGTACTACACTGAACATTTTTTGTCATTCAATTTCTTTGATAATGATTGGTACAAGATGGAAGAATTGCCTCCAGTTAAGCAGCAAGGCTGAGTAACAGTACTCAAAACTCTCCTGTCTCTTTTGACTTCCTCAAATGATCTAACGAGCTCATGAGATACAAGACCACCATAGAGTTTGTGTTCTACAGAATGATTTAATGCCTAAGTCCCACTTACATTAATGGAATCATGCCAATGGGCTCCAGGAAAACACTTACTCCTGCTTATCCCCTATTTGCCCCTAGCATCACTCACAGTTGATTTCTGCTTTTGCTTTCTCACACAGATGGGTCAGGTTCATCTTGCCAAAGATTTTGAGAGTCACACTCCAGGCTTGCTCTCCTGGATAATATTTCTTCATCAAGTTGGCCAGATCCTCCCGCCTGGCCTTCTTCACTTCAGTCCACGGTATTGGGCAGTGCCCAGCTTCCGTGGTCTCCTTTAGGAGTGACTTGAATTTATTTAGTTCCTCTTTGTTTAGCTCCTCCAAATACAACAGCAGCCCAAAATCAGAAAAGAATGAAGAAGATGGCAACGAATCTGTCATCTTATCCGTGGATCAGTATTCAGGCTTCAGTAGGGAATATAAAAGGAGATGAAATAAATGGGACATATGGGAAAGATCAGAAAATGAAAGACCTATAAAAATAGAGTAATTCAACCAATACTTGCTAAAGCCCACTATCTTAGGGTCATAGTGTCTTAGCATCCTATGTAACACATTTTCTTTCATAAAGCATCCCTCTAATATATAATACTGTATATTTCTTCCACTTTGCCTGGATGTATTTCTAGTCCTACCAGTTATGAACTATTAAAAAATAAAGGCAGTTCATCTCCCTGAACCTCAGTTTACTTTTCTGCAAAATGAAGATATTAGACTCAATCTCAGAGGACTGTACTATGGAAACAAGATATGGTTCATGTATCACCTGGCATACTATCTCCTGAGTATCGGTAACTTTATTCATTCTTTCTCTCCCCCACCAACACTTAATATATATCTCAGCTGGTAAAACATTTATAGGCTTGGTGCCTGTAACTCAGTGGCTAGGGCACTGGCCATATACACCAGAGCTGGTGGATTTAAACCCAGCCCAGGCCTGCCAAACAATAATGACAATTACAATAAAAAAATAGCCATGACTCGACGCCTGTGGCTCAACGGGCTAAGGCGCCAGCCACGACACCTGAGCTGGCAGTTTCGAATCCAGCCCAGGTCCGCCAAACAACAATGGTGGCAGCAAATAAAAAATGGTTGGGCATTGTGGTGGGCGCCTATAGTCCCAGCTACATGGGAGGCGGAGGCAGGAGACTTGCTTGAGCCCAGGAATTGGAGGTTGCTGTGAGCTGTGATGCCATGGCACTCTCTCCAGGGTGACAGCTTGAGGCTCTGTCTCAAAAAAAAAAAAAAAAAACAACAAAGAGACAAAGATTT